>JAAAKO020082932.1:0-22782 GCA_010015015.2 Bolitophila cinerea | reverse complement strand
AGACCGACATGTAGCAGGTGCGGAGAAATTGAATCTTCAGTACATTTTCTCGCCGAATGCCCCGCACTAATCCATTTAAGATGGAGAGTGTTTCATTCCCACCTGATATCCCATAATGAACTCCATCGCCTGCCTTTTGGGACGAGTTCACTAGGAAATCTGGTAGATTCCCAGATTGCGACCGTCTCTAAGAAACGGGTTATAGTTATAGAGTAAATATTTTATCTGTATAATTGCAATTTTAGTCTTATATGTTATATAGAAAAAGTCTAGAAACGGACTAGGCACAATATGTATTAGTATATACCCACAATAAAAAAACATTCAAGATACAACGTAATATATAAAAATAAAACAATCAAAATTCCCAATAATACATTTTTATTGGTTTTATATGTTTACACGTAGATATATTCTATTTTATATATATTCTACAACCTACAATATACCATGTAATGGGTACTGGAATTTTTGGACACCTATGCCGAACTAATGTAAATAATCTGATCACGAAGAGTGTTTCATTTGTGGGGTAATATGATAATATGAAAGGTAAAACTTCTCGGTAGAAGCAGTAATTTAATGTTATAAATAATAGTATTTTATTGGTAGTATGTATTAGAGATAAGGATTTTTTAGAAATGCTTATTAAAAAAATAACACACTTTTTTTACTAAAACATTGAGTCGTTTTAAATGAATATCAGTTATGATTTTTTATATAAAGACTTTTTGCATTATCGTTTTATGAATAATGCAAAAAGTGTTGCATCTAAAATATAGTCCTGTGGGATGGTTAACGATATTTTGAATTTATAACGTTTATATATATAACGTTTATTTTGTCATCCTAGTGTTTAGCATTTCCTAAATACAACCACCATCTGAGGATATGATCTCAGATTTTTATTTTTTTATTTTTATTATGATAAACTGGTTTTTGGTCCATTGATTTAATATAATTTATAATCTTATGTCCATGAATAGAAAAGAAATATTTATATATACTTTTAAGTTTTAAACGAATTACTTTTAGGCTTCTATTCCAGCGTAGCTAATATGAGAAGACTTAAAATCCCGCGTTGTCCGTCTGTACGTCCTCTATTATCAGAGCCCAAACCTTACGTCCTAGAGAATTGAAATTTGGAGCACAGCTAAATGTAAATAAATTTATTTATTTATATGCACCATTAAATTTAATTACACCAAATCCGCAGCAATCAAACTTACACAAACAATCTGGGAAGATACAATATATGGTGTCATGCTGTCAATTATAAAACCATATTCTTCCATCTGGAAATTTTCTTTATTTTTTTCTAGGTGTGTTTTAATAGTTTTCAAAGCGTCATTTTCGAGTAACTTTCTGTATTCTTTGAAGGGTGTATCTATAATATAATATATTTAAAATATGGCTGATATAATTGGGATGAAAGTTTCAGATAAGTAAAGACCTAGATTCATCCTGATGTGTAAAAAACGTCTGTCAATGCTGTGTAGTCAAATTAGTAGGAATGAACCCGGAAACGAAATTATATTACAATCCCAACAGCCTATATGCCAGATAGCTTGATGGAAATTTTCACGGTGGAAGTCATATATTTTTAGAAAGGGTTAGTCCTCAGGACCCCAGAAACAAAATTTTATCACAATTACATCAAATTTTCAATGTACTACTTATTAAAAGCTAGGTCTTTACTTATCCGGAATTAATTACGCAATAGCAGTTGCAGTGAGTTAATTCCGCGTTTCCATTTCAACGAAATTATGACAAAAAAGCTAATCTAAAAAAGGTAATCTAAAAAAGCTAATATGAAAAAGTAGTTCTTAAATTTTCTGTTCTTCTAAGACCTAAAGAAAACAAAGGTAATGGTAATATTTTATCCTGAAAGAGCTAATTTTGGAAATGCTAATGACATAAAAGGTAATATTTCGAATTAATGTACGAAATTATTATTCTTTAAATAATTAATTTTTGACACCATCAATGCTAGGTAAAATAATTTCGAGTTAAATGAAATATGAAGAAATTTGGAATAACTGTCTTAATTTTATTTTGGTACATTTTAATTAAGGCATAAAATAAATCTCTCTTAAAAAAAATATATGTGCTCCTAAAAAAAATAATGTGCACCTAAAATAAAATATTGTGTTCCTAAAATAAAATAATGTGCACAATAGTGTTTACCGAATAATTGTTTGGGTGCACATTTTTATATAATTAGGAGCACATTTTTGAATTTTTAGGTGAACATAATTTTTTTTTGTCGTAGATTTTCTATTATTTGGTGGACAATATTGAATTATATGGTGTAAGTTAAATTGGATGTTTTTAAGTAATTGCTATTAACGAAAGTTTTTATTATGCCATTTAATGTTGAAATTTAAATCCGTATTTTATCATTATTGTCCGCAAACCCAGAGTAATCTTTATGAAAAAATATATTTAATGTATATTTAAAAACTTAAATTTCAATGTTTAATTTAAATCGAGACTACTGACAACTTATTAAATACAATTACTTACCATCTTCAAATGTTTCTAGTCACACGTTTTTATTTATAGGAACAATAGAAACATCAAAAAATCCATATAACATTTTCACTTTATTAATCTTATTTAAAAATAAAAATGTTATAAATAATGCAATTACAATCTTTGAATCACAGATTAAACTTAAGATATTACATGTATTTCGAATGTGTGTACAAAACTTTATATATGTGTATGTGTGTGTGTGTGTTTGTGTATGTGTATTGCGAATTAAACAATGGTTCATAGTATATATTTATTTCCACCGAATCATCTTTACTCTATAGTTATATGATTTTTAATGTAATCGTTGATTTCTAGAACTATTCTATAAATCACATGGTACATTACATATTCCATAGAGTATTGATATTCTTTTTGATGACCACAAACTTTACAATCAAAATCCAATTTAAATACACTGTTGTTGGTATGATGTGTTCGTTTAATTTGTCGATAAAAAAAAACTTCAGAAAATTTGAGATGAACGCAAATAAAAGGACTTATACCCAAAATAAATTGTAAAACTGCCCGAAAGCAAACATAAAACAAAAAACACCAAAATCGGTTTAATTAGTCCTTTTTATTCGGCGCGACGAGAAAACGCGCCACCAATGATAAAAAAGCAATAATTTTCCTCTTGACTTCCTGCTATACAAGATAAATCAGTACAATTTGTTTGGCGGTGGTGTTCGATGTGTCCGAAGCAGGCATCCTATATTATATGCATTTTTTTACATGTCGTATGTGTGTGTGTGTGTGTAAGTGTGTGTATGTGTCTGTGCATGGATTTTCTTTTCCGAATAAATTGCGTTGTGCTCAATGGCGGGTTTCGAGTAAAAATCCGTCATTTTCATTGGGCCGCTCTGCGAACCGGAAGCACCAAGGCTATATACTCACTTGTGCTTACAGGAAGCACTGAGCCGTAATAAATTTCTGGACATTTGTACGTATATGTTGTTGTTGTTGATGTTATTGCCGCGGACGGTCGTGTGCAAAATAATGTGAAACACAAAATGCATATATTTTATTTTTATAAACCCGGAATTATTAAAGTTCAAACAAAACAAATGATATGTAAAAACGTTATTTAATTAGGACATTTACATCAAAAATTGATTGTATTTCAAAAGCAATTCAACATCATATTTATCTGGAATATGTATGGCGACTGAAGGTCCAAATGTATTTGTATAAATGGAATACACAAAAAAACATATATTATTAAAATGAATAAATAATATTGGGATTTTCGGTTGAGCTGTTCATATACACACCACAAAAGAGCAAAACTACAAATTGCATTCGATCCTTTAAATCCTGAATATTAAAAACGTGTGTAATCGTTTGCTGGCTGAATGCGAATTAACGTAAACTGGAGTAGAATTCTAAAACATATTTTTTTTATAAAATACAAAAAAATATTGAATAATGTGCATTTTTAATTAATATGTTTTTGTTGGTTGTGTTTTTTTGGTTTGTAATGTTTATATTTAAGAGTATTAAAAACTATGGTTTTATTAAATGATTTTAATATAACAAATACTGTACGAAGTTTTTCTCTCTATTTCTTTTACTTATGTTTATTATAATTATACTTATTCTTATACCATATACTTTGTTTAAAATTTATATATTTTAATTATTTGTTTGTTTAAATTATTCAGTGCCTCTATAACATCCTTATAATATTAATAATCTAACATTCACACATCACGTTTTCGTACATGTATTTAATCTAATTGTCTATGGGGATGTGGATGCGTCGTTAAGGGATGTGTTTTGTATGTATGTGTATGTGTGTGTGTATATGAGTTTTGTGTAGAAGTTAGTGAGCCTTTTATGTGTTTTATGTTCAGATTCAGAGCTTTGAAAAGTTACTGAACTTATGCAAACTATGGATATAACTATGGAAGATCGTGGCTGGATTAACATAAATGTATCAACTGTAAAAAACAAGGTTTAACTGTTCTTTTTTTGTTCTTGTATAACGGTTCTTGAATTGACAATATAATTGTGTGTACTGGATTTGAGCAAAAAACTAATTTTGTTATTTGAATTTATATTAATAAAAATTGGTTAAATCTCATTCGACGAAATGCATCTCGGACAGGCTTATCTGTATTCATATACTCTTAAAATAAGTCTTAGGTAAGGTTGATTTATATATAATACAATATACATATATGTATGTAATGTATATAATACGTTGTAATAAATTATTTATTATTACGTGTGACTGCAGATTTTGGTATGCATTTGCTGTATTTTACATTGTACGCAGTTAAAACATTTTTTAAATTTTAAAATGCATCTAAACGAGAATTTATAAATTGCGTGTTATTTTCGTAATTATCACTCGTTCAGCCCATTTTTTTTGTTTGTATGTTTGTGTGTGTGTGTGTGTGTGTGTTGGTGTTTTGGTTTTCTACCGTATTTATATAAACGTAATCGAAACCATATCGAGCGCCTAATTTATAAATAATGAAGCTCAATTACTTTGCGCGCACAAACTTCGGATATCTTAAGACTATGTGTGAAGTAAATGCAGCAAAACATTCTTAATTTTCTACATTTTATATATTTTGACTATTTACAATGCTATACAATACATATACGAGAATACATCCATCCATCTACCCTTCTTAGGCGAATTTTGTTTGCATTTGTATTTATTTTTAGTACTGAAACACAAATGTACGCGTAAATGGACCACGCCAAAAAATGTAACTTGGAATAGATTTGGAATTACAAATTATCGAATTTACTTTTAAAAGATGACTGAACTGAATCTTGATCTATTCTATGTACAAAATGCTTTTGTTTTTGTTGTTGTTGTTGTATTTAAAAAAAACGAAATAAATCTGTATCAAACACACGCAATGATTTCATTAAATATAATTTTTGTTGTTGTTTTTATACTTCAGTAAATGGCTTTAGTAAATTTATTATAAAAATTCAGTATTGTTATTTTGTATGTATTTGTATTTATATTTTTAATACATAAATACGAAATGTAATTCAATGAGAGTGTTTAATATAAATATTCTCTTATATGACGATTGAAGGAAAAAACAGTCTTTGGATGAACAATACACAACGGATTATCTGGGTAAACCCGTGGGGCAATCAGATCTTTGGATAGGATAATTAACTTGTGACCCATATTATTGTAGTATTTGCTACATTTAAGATTTCTTTTGTCAGTGTATGTGTATTACTTCAATGTACTATCTTAACTTGCTCTTAAGTTAGATTAATCATATGGTTTATGTATATATATATATTTATATATTCATAGTGAAATATATGTGGTAGTAGGTACTGGCTTAAATTTCATTCGCTAGTTTAAGATTTGTCTTATTTCAAAATAACTAACTTGAATACAAAATCATTTCGTTTGTGAGGTGGTGATCAAAAACGGATTGAACAAATAGACGGTGTGAAATTGTTGTTTTTTTTTTTTAATACCAACTAAATTGCTTATTTATACTGCTGATTTCAGTTTAATTACTTTTTTGTGATACTTCTAAAATGTATGTAGGGAGATTCTGGTTTCTTTGGAATTTATAAGTCGTCGATTTCTTGACCTGGCTCCGGTCCGTACATATTTGCCAGTTTATCGAATCGCGGGCCCCACGTGCCGACGCAATCGTACTCGTGATCCTCGTCGTCGGTACCTGTGAAATAAATTAGATAGATTTGGTTAAAAAAATAAAATAACAAAATAATGAACGGTGTTTTTAATCACGTAACATATTTCAAATACAAATCTACAATCTCCAAACCTTTAAGAGATACAAACATTAAAAATAATTAAAATTATGAAAATTAATCATTTTCAAATTATTTATTTTCCAAACAACTTATTTTTAATGTTTTCTCATAAGAGGTCAAACGTTAATCTAATAATGCATTTTCGGTATTAACCCGCTTTTCTGCTATATTTTTTTATATTCAACATTATTAAATAATATGTTCAAAGTAAATTGTGTAATATTTTGTAAAGCTTTGAAGCTTATTGTACAAAAATCAAAATTTGGACAATTTGGTTTTGTCTTTGCCGGCCAAGGCCGTAATCTTGTTTAATTGATTTACACCAAAGTTTTAAACTAATATTGAATTCTTCGGATCTGCTACTTCCATCGATAGACGTATTGTAGCCCTTTTTAATTTTATATTCCAATTACAATAGTCTACACCATAATGTATATATGTGTGTGTTTTAAAAAGTTTTTTTTTAAAAGTAGATTTAAATCCTATAAGCTATATTTTATATTCAATTTATAGATATTGTTTTTAGACGATCTGAAGTTTTTAGGTAAAGCTAGAAATTTGGCTGTTGTTGCAGGATAAGTAAAAGTTGTACTATTGTATTGCAGAGATAGTAAATGCAGAATAAAGAATAGTTAATGCTATTTGTAATAAAAATATATATAAAATCTTAGCTGTGAAACATACAAGAGAATCAAAAATATTATCTATCTCAGAAAATAATTGGCCATACATAAGTATGGCCCAAATTTTTAAGGGAAAATCTGTTACTTTGAATCCAAAATTATAAAATAAATACTCTATTTTTTTTATTGTAGACAAAAAAATCTACTAAAATTTGATTGCTAGAATATGTTTAACTTTAGCTGATTTAGAGATATCTTCGGTTATTTAAGAATTTCGTTTTTCCGAAATGAAGATCGGTCCAGATTTATATAGTTGGTAATATTAAATTAAGTTTTCTTTTAAAGTATGAAATATTTGTTGTTATGGCGGCATGAAATAGACCCCAAAACATTTTCAGTATACAACAACAATCAGCACTCTTTTTTTTTAACAAAAACACAAGAGAAGAAGAGAGAAAATAGAAGTCTCAAAAATAAATATAGAAAACAATAACAAAATTGAGCATTATACTAATAGTTTAAAACCACTTTAAAATATGTATAAAATATTTTTCATCTAAAAAACGAGCTCTTTTAATGGACCAAAGGATTTTAATATTATCTAACGTAGCCGGGGTCCCCGGTGAAATATATTTTCTCTTTTCCATTTAAATATATAAAAATATAGATTTTTTGGTGATTAGATTGATTATGGAATATTCGTCTATTATAGATAAAGAGACTAACGCACGAAGGTCTAAATTTGAACCAATTGTGCTCATTTTTAAGGTAAACAAAAACACTTTTTTGTGGAAGATTTATAATTATTTGGTGGTAAATATTAAATTTTATTGTGTAATCTAAATTACATTCCATTAAAACTAAAGGACGTTTAAAAATGATTTTAGTTCACTATTAAATTTATTATTTTTTATAAATTTTATGAACTTTATTTTAGAGGACGCCTGAAATATTAATATGTTTATTTAAATCACCAATATTTAAAATTTAAATAAATTATTTCAAATGTCTTTTGAATTGCTCGTATTGCTAGTAATACTATATTATATAATAAAACTCACCTGAAGCCAGCGAACTCAACGATCCTGCCGTGCTGCCGCCTCCCTCGTACGCGTAGTTCCTGAGATCATCGAAGGGCGGTGCATTTGGATCACTGTCTGCACGTTTTTTATGTTCATCGATGAACATACCAACATTTGGCTCCTGTCCGGGTCCCATTGTCATAACCGGATCTGTAAAACAAATACGAGAGCACAAACAAACAAATTATTAAAAGGTTTTGATTTATAATGTTATTTTTACTAAAAACACGATTTTTTCTCGTTATGCAAATCATGATGATATATTTATATATAGCGTTTTATACTTACACATGATAGGCATTTTGCACTGCGACAAGTCTGGCATCGGGCCACCTATGGGAATTTGGAGAGGCGTGATATCGAATGCAGTCATATCGTCCTCACCGCCACCTTCGTCATCGTAATTAATGATGTTTTCGCGTACGTCATCGTCGGGACCAGGATATTTGATATGCGCCTCTCGGCGACGATTGTACACAACAAATACCAGCACAAGAACTATATTTCAGGACGATATGCATTAAATTATTATATGATCCTTATGTGTATACAACTTTATAATGTATACATATATATATTGTATGCTGTGAAGCTATGCTTGTGGGCATAATGTGCATTATACAATATACAATGTATACATTATTTGGTGCATGTAAATTATGCGGAATTTTTAATTTCCGGTTTTGAAATACATTTTCTTTATCATAAACAAAATATATATGTGCTCTTACATGTATTACAATCATAAAGTTTAAAACAGAATATAATATAATTCCGTTAGCGGATGTACGTAATATTAGACATATACAAAAACGACTGTCTGGATCTAACCAGACCTAGCATAAAGGACTAAACTTGCGATATATTTATATAGTTTGTGCAAGAGTGTATTTTTCTTGTTTTAATTTTTAAATATATATAAATATAAATTGTTTTGTGTGTCTAAACTACGCGTGTACTTACGAATCATGCTGCTGGCACAAATTACAAGAGCTATAATGAAATCACGTGACGGAGTTAACACTCCAGACGCAAGCAGTTCCAATTCACAGTGCAGCCCAGTGAAACCCATTGGACAAAGACACTCATACTTTTTGGGCGGACTGTGGTCTCTACAGCGTCCGCCATTCTGGCACGGAAACCAAAGGCATTCATTTTCATTAATGCACGTTTTCGGTTCACCATTCGACCTGAATCCAGCTGGGCAACTAATTGTGTGGTGTGGCACAATTTAAAAAAATTAAAATCAAATATAAAAATAAAACATAAAAGAAATCAATTTAATTTATAAAATGGGATCAATAAAATAATAAAAAAGAAAAGCAGTTTAGCGCGATTTTTACTTGAACACTTCTTTTACTTACCGTCGTATGATATTATTTGAATTTATAACAAATTACGTTTCAAAGGCTTAAGCACTGAGTTTTTGTTGTTGTATAGTATTAATATCGAATAACTTTAATATTTCTGAGCATCTATCAAAATACTCGCTTCTATACACCCTACCTAATATTTATAATAATTTAAATGTTGTGCAAATGTGTATGTGCATTTTTTTAGTCTATATAAAAACCTTTTGTCTAGCTTATAATGTGCATTTTTTTTGGGTGGGGGCAATATGCTTTTTGAAACATCATAGAATTTTGTCGATAAAGATAACACACATGTGATTTTCGTATTTTGTCGTTGGTGTGCAATTTTTATTGACAGTCTGTTTTTGCCTTGCGATCGCACACCTTAAAAAAACACATCCTGAAAGCTTTCATGCAATATATATATATATACTATACAGTCTATACTATACATAAAATGCTAATACACACATTTTACAAATAAATGCTGCGTTCTCTTTTACAATGGCGGCCAATCGCGATAGCAAAAATCTCAATTTTGCTCGTATTTCTACATGCATGTTTTATTATATATATAACCTTTATTTATGGCTGAAAAGGGATTATCGTTCGCGTTGCAATAAAGCGTGAGCTCCAAATGAGTTTAAATATATAGTATATAGTATATATATATACCCGTACACGACATTGGACTGCCCAAGTTGTGTCAGCTAAATTTTACAAAGTAATTAAACTTAATGCCGTTACAGAGAAGATAAGGCCTGTGTGTTTATGGAAAAAGAAAACCTAAATTATGGAGTTGTAATTGTGTCACGTACGCACAACCCCTTTTTATGATTAACGAAATATTAACTTACCCAATTAAAAATGGGAAGTGCTCGGAGAAGCCGAGTCTGAGTCCTTTTTTTGTTTTGATGTTTGAGTATACAGAATTATCAGACTTTAAAGTGACTGATAATCTTTTTGACAGAGATACAAGCACACGCGCCCGGCTGCCATTGTTTTGTAGAGCATTAAGCAACATTTAATATAAATGTATTTTTTATATTTGATAACATAGAGAAAGAGACAGAACCATCTAAACAAATAATACATATACATCTAATCTAAATGATTAAATAATTATAAAATGTGCTGTTATGATAAAAGAAAATGTATACACGCAAAATTCCGCATATTTATATTGATTTGCATTTGTGTTTTTCGGTGGTTGTGTATTAACGACACGGACACACAGACACACACACACACAAATACAGGATGAACTACACGTTTGCTCACTTAGAATTATTAGTAGACAGACAAGGATAGCCGCCAGTGCACCCATGCTCAGTTTCAGAGTTTGTCCTTCCTGAATGAGTTCGCAGTTTTCGCCCCAAAATCCATCCGGACATATGCATCTATATCGTAGTCGAGGCTCCAAGTTAACGCATTGTGCCCCATTTAAGCACGGCAGATCGTGACATTCGTCGCGATCCATGCAACCTTTGCCATCCGGAGACATAACTCGACCCTCGCCGCAGCTAATATGATTTTAAAGGTTGTGTTTGTGAGTTTGATGGTGTTTGTTAGAAAATGGTAAATGTGCTTCCACATTTAAGCACAATTAAACGAAAACAGAGCAGTTATACATATAAACACATACAAAATCATTAATATCTGAGAATTTCGAAATCGCGAAAATGGGAATCATTGAAAATACGATCTGCCCTAGCATTGGTGACAGCGGTACGCGTGCAACGTTTACAGAATAACCGCTTGTAGACCACAATCACCAAGGCAGAAGTAATTAACGCCCATATCGTTGAAAATTTATTCGAAATTCTCAGAAAATAAAGTATACTTGAAAACAAAAACCATAAAGAAATGATGAAAATATTAATTCTTTGTAATGTTTTTTAATATGGATGTAATTATGTAATGTTTTTGGGTTGATGTTGTTGCTGTTGTATATTATGCTTTGTATGCCGTTGATGTTTTCGTAATTGTGTGTAAAATGTTTTTTTTTTTTTGCCGAAATATATGTCAATGTTATATGTATTTGTATAATGTATATATTTATAGAAATGATTGTACAAAACGTCGCGCAATATATCTAAATATAAATATATCAAGTGATTTACGAATACTAAACATTCTATCTAAATGAATTGCGAAAAGTGATCAAATAGCCTATGCGATTTACTCGAATGCCATTTAAATTAATGAATGCTAATGAACTAAAACATAATTGCATATTCAGTGCAGTCTATGTGTGTTATAGGTATTCATATATTTATCTAAAATACCAAAATATTGTGGTAATTGCAAATAATAATAGCATGACAATGATGAGTGTCCAAAAGGGCAGTTAAAAAAATGAACATTGCTTTGATTTTCAAAATACTTTTGATTCAGATGAAAATTAGTAAATTTAAGTTATTTTCTTTTATTACTATTAATTTAAAAAAAATACTATCCAACATACAATTTTTTATGTTACGTCAGCTTTAGACATAAAACGAAACAAACATTTCCTTAAAAAATGGTACAAATTGTCTGACAAAATATATGTTCTACAAATTTTCGTTTCGTTTTTTATGTTTTATTTTATAAAAGCAAAAAAATATAATAAAATATTAAAAAATACAATTATTTCCACAAAACAGAAACAATTTGAATATTTTTCGGATTTATTGTTTTATTGTTTTTTTATAAATAATGCCGCACATTAGGAACATCTATTTTCGTGACAATAGATAATAATAAAAATAAACTGAACCTATTTTATTTATTAAAAATAAGTAATAATTTTTTGAGAAAGTATTTTTTTAAAATTCCTTTTTTTTTGTAATGTATGATAAATATCGTTTCAGTAGGAAAAGATAATAGGAAAAATGATTCTCTTTTAAATGATTCTTTGTGGAGTGTGTTTAGGGAGTGGAAATAAACGCAAACTACGAGTATATAGAAAATTCCACCTTCGAGGTTATTGCTCACACTTCAACTACTTTCCATTCTCTTGGTAAATGATATTATAGTTTTTGCTAGTTTATTACATGTTTTTAAAATTAAAATAAGATAATGGACTTTAATGCCTTTTACTTTTGTGCTTCTTTTCTGAAGCAAGAAACAAGCAAGCTAGTATTAAAAAAAGACTAGAAATCGCTGAAATAATATTTACCAGGGAATGGAAATAAGAAAAAGAAACAAATTCTATGGAATTTCTTCCACCTTAAACACGCTCCCCCACAAAAATTATTTTAAAATAATCAATTCGAGAGGGAACATTAAATTGGAGTTTCGTATTTTCATTTACCATTTTATATGTGAATCCAAGGGATGACCAAAATCAAAAATAATAATGAATTTGTTACCAAAAAAAACCTTATTGCCAAAACTTTATTTTTTCTAATATTTTATATGCATATATACCAATAATAAAATACACAATGATATTGCAGTGAGCCAAAACAAAATAAAGCAATCAATCGAGAAATACATTTATTTTACGATTGTACGGAATGCGCGAATTGATAAAATGTCGAATTCAGCAAGAAAAATCAAATCGAAAAACAAAGTAATAAAATTGACCTTTTCGCAGCATCAAATTAATATCAAAAACTAGGCAAAAAAATAAAGAACAAAATAGTAGCAATGTAACTAGTACACAACAACTATGTGTCTGTGTGTGTGTGTGAGTGCGCTACGATTGAGTAAACAATAATGATACACTTGAGTAGATAGTAACTTTATACTACTTAGGAAGTTGGAAAACAGTTTGTTTACGCAGGAAAAACAGCGGAAAAATACTTGGTGTACACTGAACACGATGAACTTTTTACAAATATAGGGCGAATGCGCCAGCCTGAAGGGTGCCCGTTTTACGTATAACGTGAGATACGAAAAATAGATTTGTGTGAAAGCTTAAATCACAAATCTTCGAGTGTCTCAATTCTTCAAATACCTGATTGATAAATTGTATCGAATTTTATTAATGATTTGTTATCGGTTGTGTCTGTGTATAGAAAAAACCTTTTGTCTTTCTGGGATTAAGAAGAACCATAAGAAGACTTAAAATTACTTCAATTTGGTTGTATTTAATATAAACAAAATTGAAAAGTACAGGTGCGCAAATCCTGTGGGATTTTCATTTATAATGTGTCTAAGTATTGTATTTCAAATGAATGATATACAGACAATAAAAGAAATAAATTCAAAATATTTCCAATATCGAAAGGAAATTTTTTATTCACCGACGTTCGATTAACGCTGACGCGTATTTCTATTCTTACTAAAGTAATGTCATTTTATATATACATCGATATATTCTTGAGAAATACACGCATACACACGCACACACATGAGACATCCATTCACATTATTATGCTTATATTCACAATCACAATTGTGTGCCTTTGGGTGTGTGTGTATATGTGGTTCTGTGTGATAGGAATTCAACGGATCCAAAGAAATAAAGAAAATAAATGTGAGTATAACCCAGTAATATCAAACATCCAATCTCAAATTTCCAATCCAAATTCAAAATAACATTGTTGGTTTACGCTCACATTGAACCCATTGTGCTTGGCACAAAAATGCATAATACATTATATATCTATATTTGTTGTATATATTATGTATATTTAGAATATAGAAATACAAATAATATAATATAGTCTATATTTACATTTCTGCTCGAGAGCACAGATTAACGACACAAGAGCTCGAAACAAATGTTTTTGTCAATTAGTATTATATCTTTCATGTATAAATTAGACTGACAAACGTTTGAAGTAGGCTTAACCCAGCCCATGTTCATTAGACTGATTACGCATGACATGCATAATACATCAGACACACTTTGACTTACTGGGAAATTATAACTTCAATACGACTGTTTTCTGTGCGATGATTCAGCGCGAGCTCCATCAAAAGAAAGCTCAATTAATTGAATATTCTATACCTTTAAAAATAATTTTATTTGTATAAATATATATATACGATTTTGATTGGAATTGGTAAAGAATAAATTTTAATTATAAAATACATAGCTTTAAATAATTCGGGTGCCCAGCCCACTACCTTTTTCCCGGACAGAAGATTTGAGTCAATTCTCAATCAATATGCGCATTTCGGACAAGCTTTCGCTAGTATGCACTTTAAAACCGTATACGTGTATATATAAAAGCGCTCAGAGGATCTTTGAAATGAAAGCTTATTTTACGTTATGCCATTTCGGACAAAAGGAGAGCTATACTGCGAGTGGCTGCAACCACCACATAGGGTAAAATTCACATATATATACGTACTGCATAAATGTATAATGAAAATAATTGAAAATTCAATAAATTCGTTGGAGTCGCTCGTACCATTTATATAAATAAACTAGTAAAATATATATACTAGTATATTATTTGCTATAAAAACATCCAGAGAGAATAAGACACAATTTATATGTTGAAAAACTCAGTGCTATAGACGACGACGTGTACTTATATATATTATATATATGAAAGGTATATACATTTTATTAATGTTTGTCTCTAGTGTGTATACTTTAGAGTTTAGAATAGCTTGTATATTTAAATAAAGTATAAAATATTATGTATATATTTCGGGAGTGTATATTTCTATTGAGTTATTTTGTATATTTTAGTGTTTCATTGTAAATGTTGTCTTGTATATAGTATATATAGTTTATAATATAATAATAATACGTAAATTACAAAGTTTCGCTGGATTTAAACTCAATATGGAAATCATAAACTGCTTTACTTAATTAGTATAATATTATTGCGTCAACTTCCCGCAGGGACAAGGGTGTTTTTTCAAGCGTGCTTCGCAATGCGGAAACGCTTGATAAAACATTTCGTCCCGTGGGTAAAGTTAATTTTGGATATAAAAGGAGTTTTTTTTTATAATTTGTACTTACGTGCACTCGTATTCGTTCCACAAATCTATGCATTCAAACGGATCGGGACAAATTACGTTTGAGCAGGGCTTGTTCGATGGACAATTACGCTCCAGGTTCCGTGCCATTGTCGCTTGTCCCCATTGTGTTCCGTTCATGGCCGGTGGCAAGGGTAGGTGTTTACCCTCCAGTCTAAAATGCATGATAGTTGGGGTGGTTAATTTTGGTCGTGTTGCACATCATTATACTAAAATTCAAATCCACACACAAGCGCACTAAAGAATTCGCACTAAAACTTTGGTTCGTTGATCGGATTAGATAGACTTGGCGGTTAGTTGGTGTGTTTGTGTGTGTGTGTGTTTGCGTTGAAAAGTTTCCGCATAATCTTAGTTTGAGCCATCAAACCGCAAAAGCCACACCCAGAAAGACTCAATTTATATACATTGGATTTGCGTTGAGCATAAGCAGACAGTTTCGGTAAGAAGCGAGAGTAAGCGATATTTTAAACTGCGGTAAAATTGTACGTGACTGACACAAAGTTAATTAAAACTCATGTGCGGAACGCCACAAAAGTCGTAGCGATGGCCTAATGGAGGGTAAAAGGTTTGACAAAATCAAGATATATAAAATTCCAAAAGTATATGTTAGTATATTTGCGAATGCGGTAGATAAAGCTCGAGAAATACATAAAAACCGGAACAAAGATATATTATTCAGTGTATTTGTGTGGCCAGTTCAACAAACCGTTTCATTTATAATTCAAGATGCGAAGCAGTCACATAAACAACACACACACACACACATACAAAGAGAATGTTATAGCATAACAATTGTACTCTGGGCTTTCAACACGTTTCGGATACATATACATAGACAATCAATAATTAAACGTACCTTATGTCATCCAAACAGCTCTTCTGATAGTCAGCGTACACTTCGAACGTACGGACGCCTGTGTACTCTGCCTTTCCACCAGCGTATACACCCTCTTGTTTGTCAACCAGCAACCACTGATGTCCCTCAAATTCAAACGTTTCATTGTACCGGCGACCTTCACCACCATCCAGTTCCAATGTAGCCGCTGACCCATATCGATTTACACGCACTACATGCCATTGGCCATCATCAACTGTAATTGCATTCAACCACAAATCACGTTCCTCTGTGCGCAACGAATTTAAATTGTAACGGAAATGTAAACGAGCTTCTTTGATCTCCAGGATGCCATACTCGCGATTGTGTTGATCACTCACACGGAATAGTTCACCATGTTGTTCGCGAGTCCTGAACCTTAGCTGAATCTGAGTATTAAATCGATCTGGTTCAAAGCTTAGGGCATACTTGACGTAACTCTGTTGTTTGAATGTTGTTGGTATTGTTGGTATATTACATGCTGGTCCAGTCCATCCAGGACGACATTGACAACGTGCTTCACTGAAACTACCAACACAGTTTCCATGCTCCCAGCAACGGGCTGTTTGTTCACTTTGACTGCATACGTCTTCAGTTTGTGGGCATCCAGCTGCACTATTACGTGACAATCCCGGATGTGCCAAATCGTATAATTTACTGTTATGCACCACATTTCGGATACAACCATCAAAACCCTTGCCCATTGGCATATAATGCCAAAAGTATTGTGTTGGATCAAACTGCTCTCTGTACAAGCCACCAATTTGCAATGGAGAGTTTACATTTAAATATTCATTGAACGGTGGAATTGTGCCACGTGCCTGACATGATGTATCATCAAATTCTGGTGGTGATCCATCCTCTTGTTCGGAAACTTCTGCTGACTTACAATAGTCCACAACCATTCGTACCGATTCTGTGTCCCAGAAAATATCCAATCGATGCCATTCACCATCGTCTAGACTCTTCTTTGTCTTAACCCTTAGTTCTAGTGTACCAGAACCGAAATCAATTAACAATCTTGGAAAACCTCTTTCAATTTCGACTGCAATAAAATCAGACACCAGCATTTCGTCCTTTTCCGGTGGTACAATCGGTCCATTATACAAGAGCATACCATCAGACTTTCTCGTTATAAACTCTAGGCTAAGATGAGAATTATCACACATTTCCAAAGGAGGATACCATGCCCATCCAGTACCTCGGAAACTTCGTGTAGTTTGTTGGCATCTCGGTCCAGTGTATCCGGCAGGACATGAACATGATGGTCCATATCTGGTTTCCGTGCATCTTCCTCCATTGTAACACGGACTCGTTCTGCACGATTCGCTCTTACTGAAATTTCGTGCTCCACAAGTGCACTCTGCTATCACATCCACACGAACTCCGACCAAAGCCGTTTTATTAGCATTCACCATATACGGTAAAGCACTCACATCTAATGTATTCGTACAGGATCCTTCGCACATTTGATTCTCGTATAAACATTCATCGATACCGACCATTGTGATATTAATACCAACCTCTTTTTCAATTTCCTCACGATGCATTAAAACAATACCGTTTAGCCTGACCGGTTTATAGTACGGAGATCCATGGGCTGAGAAACGTACATCGGTTAGAGGAGGATGTTTACGACGGAACTGTACACTGAACACATCCACATTCTCACGATCAGTATTCAGTAGATCTGCTAACTTATCACGGAAACGGTCCAACTTGCTGCGTGACAAACTCTGTGTACGATAGTTCCAGACACGAATGAAATCTTCATCGGATATGCCAGAGATTCGAATTGATCCAGAGTTCACGACGGCCTCATGTGGAATCTCACGTACAGTAACGGTAACATTCGCAGGGACATCAGTTTGGGTATGTTTGCGATCGTAAACTTTGAAGCGGAGACTATACTTGCCCTCCTTGGTACCAGCTCGCATTGTAATCATTCCCGAGTCTTCGTCTAGTTTGAACTTTGCGTGCTCTTGGGATTCCCAATAGAATTTCTTGTCTGGTAAATCCCAGTCGTCTAGATCGTATACGTATACTCTGCCGATCTGTGTATCTGGTGCCATACCTTGGTAGTTGTACACGAAAATCTCTTTGGAGCCGGGTTGCATTTTGTTATCGTTAACATCACCTATGACCACGGTTAGGGTACTGGTGCCTGTCATTGCTGGATTACCATGGTCCTTGATAACAATTGGAATCAAGTACTCCTTCTGTTGCTCTCGATCGAATGAACGCAGTGAGGACACGATGGCCATGCCGTCGCCGTTAGCTCCCTCTGTGGAATTGGAAAGAAATTGATTAATATTCGTTTGTGTAACATATACGGATTGAAGATACGCGATCATTAGGTTCCTGAAATAGGAATAGATGGTGTTGGTCATACCAAATCGATGACAAAAACAAACACTTAATAAATTTCTAAGAAACAATGCAGATTGCGGAGTATCTAAAAATAGGTAAAAGTATGCCCGCTCTAAAAAAATCGATGTAACATATTTATGTTACATATTTAGGAATTTAAGTAAAAATCTACTTTTCTAAATGATTTTTGTATTTTTTAGAAGTTTTACATCAGTTTTTCTTGATATTTCTTCTTTGAAACTTGTAAATGCATTTTCCAGATTGTGTCCTTAGATTTATATATGCTTCAAAAGCACTTTCAGTACAAAAAATGAATAAACCTCGGAATTATTTCTGATGGGATATGCGTAGTAGAGTCGAGAGCTTGTCTGTACATGTAAGACATAAATATTATTTTTATAAGGTACATATTTTTTTTTTTATTTCTATAAAAATAAAAATAAAATAATATGTTATTTCGTTTCAGATGCACGGACATTTAATCTTCATAAAAATATGTACAAGAAATTAGAAAATCCCCAAAGATTTAATGTTTAATTTTTTTACTGTTTAAGAAGCAATATTTTAAAACTGCTTTGCTCCTATTTGTTTAGTGAAAAAGCTCAATGGAGTATCCTTCGTGACAGCGCGAAACCTCTTGAATTACGCCAAACCTACTTTAAAAAAACACTCATAAGTGATAACAAGGGGCATTGAAGGTCTAATTGTTCGTTGGGCTAGCAGTTAGACTAGCAAAAACTGTAATATTATCTACCCAGAGAATGGAAATAAGTAAAAACTCCAGGCAATGACTTCAAAATATGTTACGTTTTTCTGTATAGTTGGCTTTTTTTGTAATATTTGCAATTTGCAATTTTTAAACTTTGTTATTTTAAATGAACGTAAAAGAACCGCAAAAATGGATTTAGGGCGATTTAAGGAGATTGCATTATCCAGTTAAGAAATCGTCCCCAATGAATAATTAGGGATACTAATTGAAAAAATAATAAAAAATTAATATAAAAACTTACTTTGATCTTGTTCAACTTTGAACGATGCCCGAATGATGTCATCCGCACCAGGATCTAATCTAAACTGGAATGGTGGACCGTTGCTCTTGGATCGATCATCATCATCCGTTGCCAAAATCTCGACAACCTTACGTGGTGGCACATGCTCTGGCAACACTGGTCGATAGTCTTTCAAGAATTTCGGTGCATTATCATTAATATCCTGCACAATAACCGTCAGAGTTGCAGTTGCAGTTTTCGGTGGGATTCCATCGTCAATAGCCAAAATCTTAACCTGATGTCTTGGCGTAATCTCACGATCAAGTGTACGCTGAATTTTCACCACACCCTCTTGATTGATAGCAAACTGACGTTGTCGATCTGACGAACGATCAATTGCATACGACACCTTACTCTTTCCACCCTGATCAGGATCATTGGCCACGAATTTATCCAGTGTTTTACCCAGTTCCGTGTTCTCGTACACTTGCACTTCAATGTTCGGTCTATCGTACACTGGTTTATTGTCATTGATGTCACGTAACTTCACCACAACCCACGAGTACGCAACGTGATATTTATCGTTGTCATTGTCCTCGCCTTTGTCGTTCACCTGAATTCTAAATCGAAAGCCATTACTTTGCAGTTGGTCCTCGTAGTCGAGTGGCTGTACAATTTTCAAGCTTCCCGTGCCGTCATTGTTTCGTACCATTGTGAACTTATCAGCGCCGTAGCCACTGTTATCAATGACTTTATATTGAAATTTATTTGTTTCATCCTCGTCATTCACGGTGACAGTGAGAATAGGCATTTCAGGAAGATTCGTGCCGTCCGTTTCGTCGACTTCCGTAAACCATTCATCCTTTGTGAAATGCGGTGGCATGTCGTTTATATCTTTCACTCGTATCGATGCTGTCCCCGTGCCCTTTAATCCTCCACCGTCCATGGCCACCACTTGTATTGAATAATCTGGTGTGCGTTCACGATCCAGACAACAGACGGCCGTTTTAATTACTCCTGTGTCTGGTTCGATTTCGAAAATCGGTGAACCAGTCTCCTCTTCGATGACGTTCTTTTCAATGGAGTACACGAGCTTAGCATTGGAGCCTTCATTTGGGTCATCGTAGTCTACTGCTGTCATTGTCATTACAACCATGCCGGCTGTTCCGTTTTCTGTTACATTTCCAAAGTAGACACCTTGAGGGAAAATTGGTGCGTTGTCATTGATGTCCTTCAGGTTCACCTGTACGTCAGCGTAGCCAACTAATCCTTCGCCACCCTCATCCTGGGCAAACACCGTGAATCGCCATTGTGGCCTGCCATTCGGTTGGTCTCGATCAAGTGGCTACAATTATATAAACAATTCAAAATCGTTAATAATATTTCAACATGAAACAGATAATTTTAAGAATATTAGAGTACATCAAAGGCACATGAAAGCGCGTTTAATGTTCAAATGTTAATTTAAATATTATTTATTTACTGATTAATGGGGTGGATATTTGTGTACCGCAAAACCATAAAATGGGTCAGACAAACAACGTAAATAATTTATAATATTTATTGTATATTTTTATGCAATAATAACTACATGGGCGGTTGTATGCCAGATGGGTGGTGGGGGCGTTAAGAGTATATGGAGTGTGAGCGAGTTTGTGTATTTTTCGGATAAGAGCCGGGCGAGTCAATAAAACATCTCTTTACAAAATGCGAAACCAATGTAATGCACTTTTCCGTGTTGGCACACAAGTCCATATTATATATAGTATATACAACATGTAATGTATGTACTATGTTGTATGGTTATGTGTCGTTATGTGTAATGCACGATGCGGGTGGGCGGGGTCTCCTGTGGTGGAACTGCTGTATCCGATGGAGGTGGATTTAATGTTTTGAACATATAAATTAGGTTTAGACACAACATGAACGAACATTTTATTTTTCTAAAAGGATTTTTCCCCTTTGGTTTGTTGGTTGATGCTCTCGACCGGTTTAAGTGGTTTTACTTTGCAAATAATGTATATATATACTTAAAACAGTCGTAGCTTATACTATACATATCGCTATATACATTATAAAAGCTATATTATTTGAAAATATGTTGGCACATCAAATAAACATTATAATTTTATACAACCGATGCCAAAATATACGTTTTTAAAGAACTCCTGATGTGGTTCAGATTGGAGTTGGCTTGCCAAAAAGGGTTGTTTAGTTAGAATGTGTTTCAGTAAAAGGCTAAAATACAAGAATATCAGCAATCCTCAAACACAAGCACTGTGCGGAAAATCGCCCGTGTTATTGAAAGTGTTACACTGCGTAATTTGATTTTTTGGAACTTGAAAGGATTTTAGATGACGAATGCGCCAATCGAGTTTAAAATGTAATTATAATTTAAAAATATATTTTTATTGTATTTAATTTTACATTTAAAATCACATACGTCGATTTTAAAAAATCCACATAAATTATAACAGAATAAATATATGGTATTATAGTTTTTAGAAAAATATTTATTTAAATTTAAAGATAAAGATTGGTTTCTATATTCGATGATAAGCTAAAGATTATTTTTTTTTAATTATAGGTTAAAATTATTTTTACAAAAAAAGCACTTTAAAAAAGCTCATCTATAAGCATCGCTGGAGCATGTGATTGGATTTTATATTTGGATGTTTTGACATTCGAACATAATCTATAATGCAATTCTAAAATAATATGCGTAGGTATAAGTCAACTAGAGAGCATAAACAAAATCTGTCAACGGTTTAAACTCGGGTTTAACTAGTATTTATATTGAATTATTGTTGCCATTTTCAAAATAAACTAAATACATACAATTGAAAACTATAGATATTGCGTATGTATATTTCTAGGCACACCGTACGGTTTGTTTATGGTGCAGACATACAATTTGGCAAACTCTGATTATGAAATAATATTTCAATATGAAATGCACGGCATATGCAATACATATACTATGCTATAGTATGTACTATGTAGTATGTGAAGTATATATGTGGTGCATTGTGGCGGTACGAATATCCATTTTTAATAAGTTAATTATTTGTTGGACTCATGGTTAGACTACGCAGTGAAAGAGAATGCAATCCATTAAAATGCACATATCAAATGCACTGCACAAAAACGTTAGAACCGCACTGCGGGATTAATGTGTCCAAATCCAAATATACTGAATTTTGAATATTTAAATATACACTTTCGCATTTTGCTAGTTTATAAAATATATAC
>JAAAKO020082931.1:0-40004 GCA_010015015.2 Bolitophila cinerea | reverse complement strand
CTTGTAACATATGTGCCTAATGCTTGTGATTTAATATGTTTGGCGGAGATGTCTTGGCTCAAAACTCTGCTCGTCTTATGGAATACGCATGAAGCACCAAGTTTCATCGCATTTTTACGATCGTATCCTTGAATCAAGGGCTATTCCGGTTTATATGGTGACCTGAGAAAAACTAATCAGTGTACCTAATAATATTTAATACTTAGTACTTAATACTTAAGGTGCATTTCCTATAAGACGTCTGACGAGAGCATCTTTTAAGTAAATGGGCTAATCTGATCTAGTTCAAACTTGGCAGATAGACACGTTGCACGCAACTTAGAAAAAAGATAAATAAATAAAATAATAATATAAACTTGTAAATTAAAAAAAAAATTTTTAAAGATTTTGTTTTAAAATAAATGTTTACACTTGTTTATATACCGTCCGAATAGTATAAGTATAACCGATGTGTGTGTAACCAACTTCACGCCGTTTCGAAATCTATAGTTGCTCGATGGTTGCACAACTAGGAATTGTTGCCTGGGATTACTCATCTTATTTTTTTTTTTTAGTAATTGCATTATGCAAACAAATAATACAAAATTAAAATATATAATATATTCTTTTTGTTGAAGTTCCAAAATGTTTTCATATAATCGACTTGTCTCTATAGGAGAGAAGACTTGCGCAAAATGCTATTAATCGTGATAAAAATTGTAAATGGTTAAATGGTTTTCAAGCATTGAACAGTAGAGGTAAGCTATATTTTGTTGTTGTAACAGTATACCATATCAATATTAAACTGCAGATGCTTTATTTTATCTTAACTAAGCATAAAGAGTCATACCCATTGCAGACCCACGAACCGCAAACTTCTTCTCTTATTGCGCCTATTTACCCACTTATTATTGTGACCCTATTTTACCTGATCATCACAAAGTGGCTGCCAAAGCTACTGCACAACACAAAGCCCATTCGACTGAACAATGCTCTTATCGTTTACAATGTACTGCAAGTGGCTGCCAACTCAATCCTCGCCTTTAATGTGAGTAAAATGTCCGCCTGTCTATCTTTTCAGCGTATGTCGGTAACAATTGTACAATTGGTAAGCTTTTATATGGAAAATGTAGTCCTACAATAATAGTGTTTTCTGATGATTCTAAAATTTTAGATACAGTTCGTAATCAACATTATCCACTGCGGAGCACCATTGTTACTGGGCAACTGTAATCTACCGAAGTTCGCTCTATTTATTGTCACCTCACAAAATTTGTTTATGTTGCTAATGTTTGGTGATTTTTACCGAAGAACGTATATGAGACCTCAGAGAGACGTTATTCGAAAAGATTAAAACTTTTGTGTTTTGTTTCATTGCAAGTTTTATTGTGTTTTTGGTGATTTAAGGCCGTATTTTAAGTGAGTCACTATGGTGACTTACAAGTTTTTCGAACATCAAATACCACGAGTCAGTTAGACTTAACGTTTTTTTTAAAAATAAAATAGCAAATGACTAACTTTAACATTATAAATTATACTTTTAGTTTAGGTGGCAATTGGACTGTGCTATTTCATGTACGAAAAACTATTGGGTCACTTTAGTGACTTACTCAAAATACGATGATGAGCTTAAAAATATATAATTTTGAATTTCACTTATTCGGTTTTCTTTTCTTTCTATTCCTTTTGATCGCTACTCGGCGTGGTGAGATCTGCCGATAAGAGGGATCACCTTAACCACGGTTCTTCTTCTAGCTCTTATGTTTTTATTGTCATACTTTTTGTTTTACTTCCATTTAGTTTATTGATATTAAATTGTTTTTATTGGCTTACCGGTGCAAGCCATATTTAGTGGTCTTTGTGGACAAGTATACTTATGCGAATGTACCGTGTTATAAGGTTAAGAAGTTTTATTTCGTTTGTGGCAAATAAGCCATATCCGTTCCTTGTCTAGCCTTTTCGGCTGGGCGAATATGGTATGGCGGAAGATCAGGTTTACTATGAGCCGTAACAATGTGCGGATTTTCATCATTTAGGCGATTTTTTTAGCGATTATTTTGTGATCGTTACAAAACAACTTTTCTTAAACCAAAGTGAGAATCAAGCACTAATTATCACAAAAAAATTGCATACTTCCAGGGTTATTGGTAATGTATAGTCAAAAACACTAAATATCACCACAATTGGTTATTGTCTTTCTATTTTTTTTGCATGCTTAACATTTTAAGTATATATTAAAAAATGGCAGACAGATGTATGTAAAAAAAGAACTCTATGACCAACACCTTTTTGTTCGTATGATTTAATTATTTATTTTATTTGAGACAATTTCTGTACTGCGTTTAAAGGTATAAAAAAAATATACTGGCCTAAAAACTATTTTTATCGACCAAACAAAATAAAAGTGGTGATGTTTAGTCAATTTAACTATACATCACCACTAGTGGTGATATATAGAAACTTCCGTTTAGAGAGAGACATACCTAAATTTATATGGATAAATGCCTAGTCATATAAGATTTACCGAATCACGGAAAATATTTATTTTAAATAATTTAAGGATGTAGTAAAGTCTGCCCTTATCACATTTTTTTATTTTATTGTTATATTTTTTATTATTTTTTGTGGACAGTTGGTTTAAGGACAGGTTTATTCCAAAGAAAGCAAATTTTATAGCAAATAACTACCTTTTTAAAGTCATTTCTCAAGGTTCTACTAAACCCATTCCATAGTAAATTATGTTATATATTGTAGTGTTTTTATTGTGAGGTAAAAAAATGTCCAAAAGTCAGTTCCAAACAGACATTATGTGCAATGGTCTTTATGACCATTAAAAACAGACATAATATCCATACAACTTCTGTCTGTTTTTAAAAGTACATATATTTAAGTAAACATTAACCCAATTGGAAATCGGCATTATGTCCAAATGGACATTATGTACACATAAATCCGACATATTTTCCGATTCTTCATTTTGATATTATGTCGTATTTATGTGTACATTTTGTCCAATTGCTAAACGGACAGAACGTCTATGGATCTTATGTACTTTTAAAAGCGGACATAACATCCATGGCCGATATATCCGTGGACGTTATGTCACCATACCGCTTTTATTTATTGTCTTGAAAAATAAAAGCGCGGCATAGCACTTTTAGTTTTATATTTATGGATTGCTTCCCAAAAAACAAGCTCAAAAATAACAAAAACGTGAAAATCTTAGAAGAACTTAAAACAATATTTACTAGGGAATGAAATAGAGTTGAAGCTAAAGCAATGGTTTTAAAAACAGTTTCTATTTTTTCTAGTTTCTTTTCAAGGATTTAACCCTTCATTTAACACACCCTCCCCAGACATCAATTTAAAATAGACATTATTTGACTTTAAACCATTATTTTCCCATTATGGGACATTTTGTGGGAACAAATATTCATTTCGTAATATAGGCAACATTCACCACATCGATATTTTTTTTTTAGTTATTCGGCCAATCGTATTAGTTGGATAATCGTTCGGCCAAACGTGATTTGGCTACTAGAATTCAGCTTTTTTCAATTAAGGTTCCAAAATTTTAGATACCAATTTTAGGTTACAAAATTCTGTACTCAATAACACGCTGCGCCCGCAAACGTGAGCACATATGTTTTGATAGAATAACCGGCAGAATTGTATTTAAAAAATCTAACTCTTGAAAAAAAATGTTTACAGAAACAACATATTTTGTTTTCTAGAATTTTGGAAAAGCAGAGTTTTGAAAAACATAATTTTGTAAAATAGAATTTTGTACCGATCCTTAACAACATTAGTAATACGCGATTTAGAGACGATCGCTTATACTTTTGTGACGATATGTTTCTTCCCCCAGAATATTTTCTGGATAACACTGGATAACAGTATTCTTCAGATTTAGTTTCCGTTTCATCACATTCTTTAAGCATATCCTAGTCATTACGTCCAGATAGTCCAACTCTGTTGGATTGGATGACGTTTCTTTGATTTTCTCTTAAGTGCTATATCCGATCATATCTCCTTTTTTCTTGATATCTTTAACTTTTTCCGTTCTTCGGCAACATTCCCTCAATCATGGAAACGGGCCATAGGAATACCCATTTATTTAGACTAAATGACTAATAAGTATAGTAGAGTGGGGCAAAAGAGCCACAGGGTGAAAGAGCCATTTAATCTTTGCTCTTTTGCATGAACAATGCTTACGTCAGTCCTCAAGATTGATATAAATATAAACCTGATCGGCAAAACAGATGCCGCTATATAGTGTCATTTGATATTTCGTAAAAAGTGATTGAACATTTACTCCAACATTTTTAATATATTTTCTGTGTTTTCCGTATGAAATTTAATCAAAATGTAACTGTTTTTTTATAAAGTTATGTATTGTATATGTAATGGTAATTTTGGTTTGAAGTAGCGTTCTTGGTCAAGGAATTATCGTGATTTTTCCGTGAAATGTGGCTGTGGGGCGAAAGAGCCACCGTTTTTAACGCGTGAAATTTCAGCAGTACTTTCTGACGGCTGCTTCAAAGGGTCCGAATAGTGCGGAAAAACCGTCTGATTGGATGACAGGCAAACAATTTTTGAAAATGTTGCAATGCTCTTAAAGATATAGCAGCATTACGAAAGATAATACAGCAATGCGGAATTTAAACAAACATCACGTTTCTCTCTTCTATATTTTTTGTTGACGCTGAAACCTTATAAAATGCACAACATACAACCTACAACGCAGTATCAGCCATTGGACAAAGTTGTTTTGGGCTAGTCAAACGGGCGGCATGAAATAGACTTAATAACATTTTAAGTACACAACAACAATCATTACCGCATGCACAGCATTCACTTTTCTTTTTAACAAAACCATAAAAATGAGATTATGGGAGATTATAGGAGAATTTTATAAGGTATATTTTACCTGTAACCGTCAAACGTTTGCTCAACGTTGCCTGCGACAATAAAACGCGTTAAAATTTGGTCAAAACTACAATCAGTATCATTTCAGATTTAGCGTAAAATCAATCAGCAGAAAAGTATCAAAAGTATAAAGGTTTGCTTTCTTTTAAAAAAATATTTATTTTCTTTTATTATTATTTATTTTATGATTTTTCAGACAAAAGGGTTGACGAGAATAGCTGTAGCTTAGTATCCATTAGAGATAGGAATTTGAATTCTTCTAAATTCAAAAGATTATTCAAAAGATAAGAATACATTTCCCTTAAAGAACGCAATTTCCGATCTCTTATAGATTCTGAGATAGAGATCGAAATGTTAAAAAGTAGCTCTTTCGCCCCATTCTACTCTATATTGCCAACACTTTCGAATGCTCTTGAAATTTACATGAAAAATAAAGTAAATTAGAAGTAATACAAAGAATTTTCACGGCTCTTTTTAATGACTCTTTTTAACTGAAGTGATGATATTTTTAAAAGCATCCGTCGTATAAAATGTACATTCATGAATTTTCTTGACTTTTGCAAAAACTAGTTTCCTAAGTTAAGTTTATTTCTTTGATGGGATTTTATTTGATCGAATGCTTTTTGTTTGTTTAATGTGATCTTTGTAGTGGGTTTTGTAAGATACCATCCGTTCAGCTTTTTTATTGGAGACTTAGAGGATGATATAGATTTGCGGTAACTATTTTTTTTTCTATTTCACATTTCAATAGTGGAAATAACATTGTCTTATTGCTTTCTGAAGGGATTATGTATAACTACCGTCTGATCGGTAAATAATTCAGGTTGATAAATGCTGATTTTTGAAAGAATAACCGGCAGGATTGTATTTAAAAAAATCGAACTTTTGAAAAAAGGTGTAAAGTAGAGTCGTTAAAACAGTATAGTTTGGTAAAAGATTTCGATAAGGTATGAGAGTTGACGGACACAAAAAATAAAACCCAAAGAACAAGTGAATAATGATTCGCTATTAGCAGAGTTGTTTGTATTGGTGTTGCTGAAGTTCTTTTTGTTTTTTTCTGCGGTTATATAGACGAACAAAAAATACAAAATTATATATAGCTATATTACCATCACATAAGCGTAGGTACAAATATGTTAATGTGTCTGTGCGCCGTTGCCGTTGCGCAATCTACGTTGCTCGATGTTTGCACAACCGGGATTAAAATTATAGATTATTATTTTATTTATTAAATGCATTATGCAATCAAATAATACGAAATTAAAATATAATAAGTTCCTATTGTTGAAGTTCTAAAGTTATTACATTATTACCTTGTCTCCAGTATAGAGTGCTTGTATGAAATGCTACTAACTGTGAAAAGGGCTTTAAACGGTTGCGTTCAAGCATTGGACAGCCGAGGTAAACTATATTTGGTTATTGTAATATAGTATACTATGTCAATCTTACTGTAATAACCTAGGCACAATAAATTTGAAATTAATTACTCCTCAAAAGTACTTTTTTCGAAATTAAAAAAATATTATCATTACAGACCCACGAACCGTGAGCTTCCCTCTAGTCGCACCAATTTACCCCGTTCTTATTGTGACCATATTTTACCTGATCATCACAAAGTGGCTGCCAAAGCTACTGCACAACACAAAGCCCATTCGACTGAACAACGT
The DNA here is from genome assembly GCA_010015015.2 of Bolitophila cinerea. Classification (NCBI taxonomy): domain Eukaryota; kingdom Metazoa; phylum Arthropoda; class Insecta; order Diptera; family Mycetophilidae; genus Bolitophila; species Bolitophila cinerea. The sequence continues at coordinate 33,429 of JAAAKO020082931.1, read as the reverse complement.
TCTTATCGTCTGCAATGTACTACAAGTAGCGGCGAACTCATATTACTTGGCTCTGAATGTTTGAATAAATTTTTTTGCAACCAGAAAACAATCCATCCTTTTCTTGTGTTTCCAGGGCGTGCGAATCTTCTGGAACAGGGACAATCCCACTAATTGGTACTGCCAAGAAACTCCATCCGGTAAATCGCCGCAGGTACTAGCTGAACTGAACGCAGCGTACGCCTACTACATACTGAAGATATTCGATCTCGTCGACACCGTGTTCATTGTGTTGCATCAAAAAAGTGGACAATTGTCCTTCTTGCACATATATCATCACATGCTAGTTGTGTTGGCTGCTTACTATGGTCTTGGATGGGTACCTGGTAACTGCTTGCATAAGATGTTATATACGCTTTGAATTATGCTAATCCTTTTCTGAAATCTACAGGCGGCCATTTTGTTTTTTTTGGATTTATGAATACGCTCGTACACTCGATTATGTACTCGTACTATCTTCTCAGCGTCTTTTCACCGATTGTTAAGAATAATGTGACTCTAAAGAAGTCGGTTACAATTGTACAGTTGGTAAGTGTTTATATGCAATATTGCTTCTTGTAAAATTAGTGTTACCCGATTATTATTTTTAAATTTTAGATTCAGTTTGTTATCAACATTTTCCACAGCGGATTGCCATTGATTCTGGGCAACTGTAATCTACCGAAGTTTGCTCTATTTATTTGCACGTCACAGAATTTGTTTATGCTGCTAATGTTTGGCGATTTTTACCTACGAACTTATGTAAGAAATGGGAGAGGTGTTATTCGAAAAGATTAAAACATGTGTATTTTGTGTCAGTGAAAGATTTGTTTTATTTGGTTGATATTTTCGGAATATTTAAATATGGAGTTAATCTGCATCTTGCAACTTCTAATTTTAGCGTACAATGATAATTTGCGAAAAAATGGAGATTCTCAATTAATCGATTGCATAGCGCCACCGCAATCAAAATAGGTACCTCAAACGCAGAAGGCGAAAAGAAGTATGTGTCTTTACCACTTTAGTACCGTTTGATTACGACCTTTAGCCGTGGTAGCCCATCAGTAAGTGCATACGGGCTGTAACTACACGTTACCTAGGTCGGGATTGATGTAAAGCACTTAAGCGTACGACTGGAATCACTTTTGTTGGTTTAGGGTTCATAGTGAAAATGGTGTATACATATGGGTGAATTGGGATGAGAGAAGCTATGTAGATTGGTGACGGTATCTTCAATCAATGTTGAGATCCACCCTACTTATTTCAGAGAGGTGATAAAAGCTTTCCCTTGCAGTGGTGGGAATGTGGAGTTCCATAAATAAACATATAAGCTAGATATAATCTTTTTCTGTAGGTACCCAATTCAATTTATAGGGGCGATGGACGACGATTTTAAGGAATATTGGAGCAATGGTGAATAGTCAACTTAGGTCAAAGATTATTTGTATATATTTATACAAAAAGTAGGATAAGGTCTTTGATATTTCTATAAATACTTGAGAAGTACTCTTATAGATAACTCCATTATGAGACCAAGCAAGGTCTTTTAATTGGAGATTTTTTTACCACTTCTAATACAAACATTTTGCATTTTTTGATTTTTTATTTTTGTGAAGGAACTAACAAAAAAATCCATAATCTTATAAAAAATGGATTCATCTCTCAACTAGAGATTCATTGTCGTTTCTCCGCTGCTTAAAAACAAACAAAATTACATTTCATAGGAACATTAATATTCAGAAGAAAACCCCAATAATAATTTACTTCGCAAATCTTGGCCTTGAAAATAAAGTAGGACTGGATCATATTTTATTAGGCATATAGAAAATAAATAAAACACAAAACACAAAAATGAACGACTGCGCCGACTCTGATTTCACAGCTCAGACAATAAAAAAACTCATCCTTTATCTGTATTCCGGCAAGGTCACATGACCATCTCTGACCATCGAATAAATCTTGGGGCGTATGGATGAAAATAGCAATTCCTTTTAATCAAAGAATCTAAGCAATTACTAGAAATACCGCTTTTAAGTAATTTCTTCGATATTTTGGAGTTGTGTCAGAATTACAATTAAATAAATAAAGAATAATTCCCGCCTATTTCGACCTATCCTGACCTTAGTATGAATTTGCCACCCCGAAGCTTGGACATATTTGGCAATTTTAGTTTAATTTTGAAACAATTTGCAAGTGGTTATTTTATATATAAATATTTCTATAGCTCACCGAAGACAATGTAAGGTCAAGCTATTGCCGTACTGAATGCGCATATCTTAAAATTGAATATTTATAATTGCAAATGTAGAATAATTAATAAATGTTTTATAATTTCGATAATATAAATAATTTTTGTTTTTTTAGACGCAATATGTGCACGATTAGGAATTATAATATAAGATCTATATATAAAATAAATGCCAAGCAAATCATATTAATTATGATGAATAATTAAAAGCCAATTTGTTTGAATCAATAGCAGCCCATTGAAATGTTGGCAGTATGGTGTGAACCTGCGCGGCGTTAATATGGCACTGGTCCTAACGCATATCGCTAGTGGCTGCTTATCAGCAATTAACCAAAGAGGTAATAGTATAGATATTTTTAAAAAATATAGTATAAAAAGTCACAAAAAGCACAGACAACCGCTTGGACTACCTGCCACTGACCACACCAATAAGTCCATTACTTATCATTGGATTGTACTACATTTCGATCCTGAAATGGTTACCGAAAATAATGGAGAATCGTCCTAAAGTGCGTCTGGAACGCATTCTGATCGTCTACAATGGCATACAGGTGCTGCTGAACACTGCCCTCCTGGTTTATGTTGGTATTACTACACAGATTTGGTTCCAACTCTGATTTCGCGGTGATTTTGAAATTTTATATTATCTTTTACCGAACGAATGTTTAGGGTATCCGTATGATGGCAGTTCGCCCAGATGGCACGAATTGGTACTGTCAAGCAGTGAATCTGCAGCGAGACAGACTCGCAGACGTGAACGAGGTTTTTGTGATCTACTTGTACTACATCCTAAAACTGTTGGACCTTGTGGACACGTTCTTCATTGTGCTGCATGGGAACTCACATAAACTCTCTTTTTTGCATGTCTATCATCACATCGGAATACTCTTTGGTGCGTACTATGGATTTGGCTGGTCGACGGGTAAGCGCACATCGCTCCACATCTTGGACTGATTAGAGAGTTTATAATAATTTCCATCTATAGTCAGTCACTTTTTGCCGTTCTGCCTGGTCAACAGTTTCGTGCACAGCGTCATGTACGGATACTTTTTATTGACCGTCTACGTGCCGAGTACATCAAAACTGGTGTGGCTCAAGAAGTCCATAACGAGTCTACAGATGGTAAAGCCTGTCAATCCAGTCTAATGTTTCAATTCTAATAATTTAAATATTTTGATAGATTCAATTTGTATTCAATGTACTGCACTGTGGCCTGCCATTACTGTTCGGTGGCTGTGCCATTCCAAAGTTTCCACTGTTTTTGGTTGTGTCGCAGAATGTGTTTATGATCCTGTTGTTTGGAGACTTCTACATAAAGAACTATTTAAAGCCGGGCAGTCGCAGCCTTCGAAAGAAGGAAATTAGCTAGTTTTTTTTGTAAATATATTATTGTACATTATGTTTAAAGATTTATTTAAGTACAAAATATAATACGCTAAAACGTAGATTTTTACAGATATATTCCTTTCGGTTTGATCTCTATTTTATTCTTAGATGTCCTTATAGATGGGCTTTGCTTTAACTTAGAAATAGGAAAACGCTATCAATACAATTTTGTTTTTGTAAATAAATAACGATTTCTTAATCAAAATCTTCAATTTAAACAACATTTCTTATGTAAGAATGAGATTTTTATTTTTCGTCGGAATATATATATATATATATATATATATTTTAATTTTTTTCAAAAAATTAAGATACTAATTTTGAAAAAACCTCCTATTTCTTTTGTAACTTGTCAAATGGCTCATCTAATCTGTGAAAGCAGTTCAATACAATTTAATATAATAATAACATTTTTTGTAACTGGTCAATTTTTATATTTCAATTAATTTTATATTTTAATTAATTAATTAATTAATTATTAATTTTTATTGTATCCGGTCAAAACAACTTAAACTGCAAAATTATATTAAACTAGCCAAAAATGGTCAATTTTCATAAATCCTGACTATATTTATATATAATTTTTAACTAAAATTACAAATTCTTATCTATCCTTATCCTTATAACTACTAAAAAAATCATATATTTTTCTATACATTTTTTCAGCTAGAGAGAAATTATCAATTTCCATCAGTCTTTTTAAAAAAACTTTAATCTAACGAAAAAAATGTTCATCTCAATGATCGAATGGTAAATGACTCACTATTTGGCTAAATAAATAAATTAAATAATTAAACCCATTAATAAAAATACTTTGAACTACAGCCATTCTTTTCAAGAAATTGCCCATCCTATATAATTTGAAGATTTATTGTATTACCTATTTTTTAAATGGCATATCAGGCCAATTTTCCATTCGGTCAAATATCTAATTTGGCGAAATGACCAATTCGATGAAATGCCCAATTAGGCCAAATGGTTTAATCAACCAAATTAACTATTTAGCTTAATGTCTTTAAAGCAAATCGACTATGTCGGCTAAATGTTTTTTCGGCTATAGGACCTTTTGGCTAAATGGCCTTTCGGCTAAAGGGCCTTTTGGCGAAATGGCCTTTTGGCTAAAGTGCCTTTTGGCAAATGGCTTTTCGGCTAAAGTGCCTTTTGGCTAAATGGCCTTTCGGCTAAAAAGTCTTTCAGCTAAATATATTTTTGTCTAAATGGCCTTTCGGCCCAATAGAATTTTGGCTAAAGGGCCTTTCGACTAAATGGCCTTTCGGCTAAATAGCCTTTCGGCTAAATGGCCTTTCGCCTAATTGGCTTTTCGGTTAAATGACCTTTCGGCTAAATTGCCATTCAGCTAAAGGAAAGGGCCTTTCAGCTGAATTGCCTTTCGGCTAAATGGCCTTTCGACTAAATGGCCTTTCGGCTAAATGATCTTTCGGATAAATGGCATTTCGGCTAAATGGCTTTTCGGCTAAATGATGTTTCGACCAAATTACCTTTACGGCATGCGTATAAAGGGCATTTTTCCAAACGACTTTCGGCCAAATAGGATTGCGTCTGCTGTGGCGAACTGCGGACTATGTCGTTTTGTCATACTCCAGAGGGGGTTAAATATTTTTATGTATTGTTCACGGTGTTTTTAAACATGGTAATGCGCCTGAATTCGAAATTTAAAACTTGGCGTCTACAATTTGGTATCGGTACAATTTAAGGATACCATTTTTGGTGTTTCGGACAAATTGATAGGTTGATAGGGTGACCGGCTGATTAATCCCGCACAAGGGTATCAGGAAAAAAATCTTCCTAAGAATTTATGACATCCTCTCTAAATATTCCCATTAGGCTTTATGGAAAATGGTTGGTGGGTTTGGGATGAAACTTCGTTAAGGGTTGTTAAGAGTCTTGAGGAGGAATCCTTCCAAAAAATATATGACCTCCTCCCTAAATATTTCCATCAGACTTTTTGTAATATGGCTGGTGGGATTCGAATGAAACTTCATTTTAAGGGTCTGCGGGGGGAAATTTTACCTAAAAATACATGATTTCCTCCTTAAATATTCTATGAAGAGCAATTGCGCGCCTGTAGCTCATCAGACTCCTAGTCACGTAGTTCCGTATTACGATAAATAAGTTTGCTATCAAAAATCGCAATCGTTGCAATGGCTTTCTTTATAAACGAAGGAATTTTCATTTGAACTAAATTTCAATTGGTTTGTTTTGAATCAAACTTCAAGCAACTTAACAAAACATTAAAAAATAGATAAATAATGATTCAGATTTTTTTTATAGATTTTGTTTAAAAAAATATGTTTTTACCCATTCTTGTTTAAAAACAGAGAGACTTTAATACAAATGTAAACGTTATTTATTTGGCCACAAAAAATGCAATTATGTAATGTCGCTCGAAAAATTTCGACAAAAAAACTGAAAGGGTCAAAGAATTTCTGTTTTTTAAGCCGTACTTGTTAGGGTATATATTAAGGTCATATGTTATTCGTTAGGTCATAATTGGTCATATCTTACTTTTTTAAAACATATTTGGTCACATATTTTGTCTTTTTAGGTCATATTAATAAATACAAATTTTAAATTTAAATTTTTTTTTATATATTATTTAATATTTTTTATTTATGTGACGCACTGCATATGACTTTGTTAGGTCTTTTTTATGCACATAAATTAGTATTTTAGGGCAAATTTTTATTTGCTCTAATAATAAATATGGCAATTCAATATGGCAATATAATATGGCAAGTCCCCTCCAAAAAAAACTTGCCTCGTATAAATCAAACAATATAGTACCAAAAAAAAAACATTCGTTAGTAAATATAATTCTAAAAAAAAAAAAAAATTATAAAATCTTTGTAAATTTTTTTGAGGTATGAATAAATAAATATAAAACGCGCTACCATGCAAATTTAATTTAATTTTGAAAAAATAAACAAAACGTATAGCAATATTATAATGTTAAAATATAATATGTTAAATATAAATAGTATTAAAAAACAAGTGAAATACTACCAAAACTAAAACATTTATCAGCAAAAGGAAAGTAGTAGAAGCTGAGGCAATGGCTAAAAAAAGGTTTTCGCTGTAGTTTTATATTTTTTGAATTTTCTGTCATCCACTTCCTACATAATATTTTAAAATTGTTTGATTTTTCTGTAAATTCCTTCCAACCTCAAAAGTTAATTTTCCGTACTATTCCTACATTGTTTTGGAGAGGACACTAAAAATAAAATAAATAATAACTTCAGCCGTCTTTATGCAATGCTAGATGTAAAGAAACTTGTGATTGCACTGAAAACAGGAGTAATATTATAAATCAAGTTTCCCTAATAATATATTTACCTACAATTTTTGAGACATAAATAATATAGTTAGTGTTAACTTGTAAAACGGTGAAATTTGTGTGACATGTATTCATTTTAAGGGGACTTGAATAACTTTTTTACTCCGTATAGTCATACTATATAAAACGTAAGCTTTAAATATAATTTATTACACCGAAATGTATATATTATTTACCAAATCAGTATAACGATTTAGAAAAGTTTTATGTCGTACTTTACTTAAAGCTCAGCATAATAAGCTCGGTCAGTTGTACATAATTTTAATATGACTATCTGAACATTTAAAGTAATTTATAAATTAATTATTAGGTATATATTATTACTTTATTAATTTATAAGCTGATTAAACTGAATCAATCGAGGAATAATTTAATAAAATACCTTTCCACCAGAGATTCCGGGACATTCTCATAGTTTAAATTGTCTAGTGAACATATACAAATATTATTTGCTCAGTTGTTCATATTAAAATAAGTGATTGACGATAAAAAGTGTTTTATTATAGTATAATCAACAGAGCGTGGACTTATATAATACACTTATACTTAATAATAAGAAAATAAATTATAAGCACGTGCCTATACCATATTTTATTGCAATTTAAAAGTGTCTTCTAAATAAATATTAAATTTTAAATCGATAATCGTAAATATTTAATATACGTAAATGTAATTTGACCAACAATCTCGCAACACAGCTGCTGGGCAAAGAGCTTTTTCCGACACCAATTGTTCATACAGATTTGGTCAACGTTAATACTTGATTGTGCATTTAACTGAGTTTAAAAGACGAAGCGCAATCAATCTTCAAAGCATTATCTCTATTAAGATATCGTCCTAAAATGCCGCTAATTTTCAGAGTACCTAAGAGTTACAATAAAGAAGATGGCTATAAAGTGTTTTTCGACTATATCGCTATGGCTCTCGAGATTTCGGGTGAGGGTTTTTTTGTTAAATAAAATTGAACCATAATTTCAATCCGATTTCTGTGTGTAGGAATGAATTTCTTGAGAGCCAATTGGCGAGCAAGCCGCCTGGACGCATTCCGTTCGCATGTAATTTTCATCAGTAGCTTTATTGTGCTGTCAATGAGCTTGAATTCAGCCCTGTCTTCGTTGAATGACTACCAGAAATTAATTTATGGAACCATTGCCGTTTCGTCTGGTTTAAATGTGATAACTTAGTTTGGCTATATATAACAACTACTAATAAATCAATTCAATTTCGTCATTTTCATAGGGAGTCATAAAGTCCTTTACAATTTACTGGAATTTTCCGCTCTTGCGCAAACTTATCAATATCGTCAACAAGGACACACGTTGGAGAAACGATGACACAGAAGATATCAAAAAAATAAGACAAAAGTTCTTCTCTTACGCCACGTACTTTATTATAAATGTACAATTAGCATTTTGATGGGTAATCTTTTGTTCTTGCAAACAGATTAGCATCCAAGGCTCTGTCCACCTCGTTTATAATGGGTATGTGTAATTGCATTGGGATGCCGTTGATTCTCCACTCCACGTGGATGTTACCATTGAATGCTAAGATCCCGGGCGTTAGGTAATTAAATTAAATGTAGATCATACTAATTTAATAAAAATATAATTTTAAAAACCCAGTAACACCAGTCATTACGGCTACGAGATGCATTTTGTGATCATGACCTACTACGTACTCTACTTGACAATATTGTCTATTGGAATAGATCTGTGCTTTATGTATCTCACCATTTACATTGCCTTTCGTCTGGACTTGTGTAGGCACTATGGAACAATGATCGGGGACACAGGATCACCGTTTAAGTCAGTCGATCAGCAAAAGCATTTACTGCGATTGGTCATTGGCATTCATTCAAATGTGTTTAGGTAAGGCGTACCACATGCGACTTGTGAATTTATAAAGATTTCTCGTTCTGGTTAAAGCTTCATCGAAGATTGCTCCAAGGTATTTTCCATGATTGTGCTCATTCAAACCTCGGCTACCACAATACTTATGACCGTGTCCGTGTACAATTGTTATTTTGTGAGTTTAGTTTGGATTTCTTTAAAATTTGTCATCTTATACCCTACCCAATTATTTATTTTACAGAACCCCTACAACATGTCATACTTTACTTTCACTGCCATGGCAGCGCAGTTTTTTCTCTACAGCTTATTTGGCCAGGAGGTTCTCAATAAGGTAATTATTACCAGAAGATTGCAGTTAAAGGTTAATTTCATGTTTTCCACTTAAGACCAAGGCAGCTTCCGATGCCGTGTACTTTTCCAAATGGTACAATCTAGACAGCATTTCAGAGCGGAAGCTTGTGCTATTCTATTACATGCAGACACAGAAAAATAAAGGATTCACCGCCTTTGGAATGTACAAGTTGTCCTTTGAGACGTACGGTATTGTATGTAACATGAACATTTTAAAATATAGAACTTTTTTGTAGTTATAGTTCATAATTTCATTGCAGGTGGTTAAAGCTGTATTTGGCTACGTCGCATTTCTAAGCAGTGTTTTTTAGAATTCTTCAGTCATCATTCAGCGGCTATTTGATTTTAGTTAAATTTTGAAAATAAATCTTATCTATTAATTCACCTACTATTAGAAAAGACCATTTAATATAAGCACTAAATTCATGTTTTCATATTTTAAAATATACCCTGAAGACATTATTATTATTACAGTGAATCATTAATATACCGTCAGTGGATCATTTCGTTTTTTTTAAGTACAAGGATGTTAAGATCAAAAAATCATTACTTTTAGTTATTGAAGCTGTTTCATATGTTTTTTGAATTATTGAAATCGAAACATAACAAATACAAAGTATACAAAATATTTTATATTTTTTAGTTTTCGCTTATAATATAATGATTTTATATAGGACAACTTTATATAGTTACCTTTTAGTATAAAAGTTTTTGTAAGACATATTCGTTCTTGTGGACCTTCCTCAATCGTTCACCTGAAAATGTGAGAAAAATTAGTAAAAAATCAAATATCCAATTTTAGCTAAAAACAATACAAGATCAAAGTAGTTATTAAACGATTTAGTTTTGTTTTGCTTTCATTGGCTCCACCTAAGAGCAGCAATACTATAGAGAAGAAGTTAGGTTATGTGTTTGTAATGAACATCTATGTGAAAATAGGCAGTCAACTTTGACCACTTTTGAGATATTGTAATATAACACTTATTTTAATAGTTGGAAGACGATATGACCGTGGAAATTTGTTAAAATGTAATAAATAAATACTATTTGAAGTTTTTATCATGTTCATAACTATTTTACGAGTAATTGAGTGATATAAATATAAAAAACATATTTTAATTTTCAAAATATTTGCGTAAATAAGCCATCTGTTGACGACGAAAGTAACTAAAATACTGCCTCGGATTGAAGAGATGTTTATTATATGTCCGTATATAGAAAAACTGGTCGATTTCGTGTCTATATATAAAAGTCTATGGGCTCCACCGACCGCGCAACAAAAAGCTTTAACAACCCCGCACCATCGAAACTGACAATGGAATGCCAATAATCGCAAAAGGCACATTTGTGGCCACAAAGTGGTCAATCTAATGACGCAAAAAAAAACTCATTTATCTATTTACAAGGGGTGCAATCGTGAAGTTATCACCTAGACTTTTTTCGTAATATTTTCTTAATCCAAGGGTAATTAAATAAAGTTATTGGTAAACATTTGTGGTCAAAAAGTGATCAGTCGAATACCACAAAAAATCGTTTTCTTTTAGGTAGGGCAGCTTCACGCAGTTAGACATGTACGCTAAAGGTATACCTTGGATCTTCTTAGCTATATAATTATAACCCCTTAGTCGGAAACTATGTCGGCGATCGATATACCTTAGCCGATTGTTGGAAGATTTTATCAAAGCGTCACGCCTCTATCTGAAGCGGGAACATTAATGAGGGCATAATCACAGAAACTAGTCCAGCACGTACACTGAGAGATTGGAGAGACTGGAAATACCATTATATGGTCGTTTTTCAACTAAACCTGCAAAAATTGTTAGGATTACCATCGAAATCGTGACGATAGCATTTTTTATTGTTAATATCACCATTATTAACATTTTAATTAGGTTAATTTAAGTCTCAGAGTAGGCCACCAGAAGAAGGGCCCATTCTACTATATAACTTTTTTCTTCAAGGCGGTCGCAATCAAGGAATCTACCAGATTTTTTAGTGAACTCTGCGATCTTCCCAAGAGGGAGGCAGCGGAGTTCATCACGGATATTTTGTGAAACACTCTCTATCTTAGAAGCCTTATTATAGGGTTTTCGGCGAGAAAATAAACCGAAGATTCAATTTCTCCGCACCTGCTACAGGTCGGGCTTTCGGAAAATCACAAACTATGCGGGTTGCTTTTTTAATTTACAATGTCCTATTAAGATTCCGCAAACTAGGCTGAGGTAACAGCGCTCTTACTGGTCCTCTTTAATAATAGCTTCAATATATCGCAGACAGTTCCGGAGGTCCAGTGTGAGAGTTGGCCGTTTTTCATCACATCTCTAACTTAAAACTTCCTGAGTGAGATAGAGATTCCGACGGCGAGTTCTGAACCAGTGAAAGAAAATTCACTACCAGTCTTGCAGTAATCTGATTGTACATTTTCAGGAATACCAGGATTCAGATCAAGCTTACACAGAACCGTGGCTCGTTAGCTCCTGAAGCCTTCTCCAGCAGTGAAGTTCTAATTCTGAAGTAAATCTGAATGCACTTAACACTCTCAAAGATTCTTGGCTATCGGAGAAAATGTAGATAGGCCCGTCAAGGCCTCAAAAGCACATCCAAATATGATGTCGGAGTAGCTTTCATAGCTATCGAAATGCCGATACATAATCAATCCGTTGAAACTTGTCTAGTTGTCTAACGACCGTTGGCCTCCTATAGCTCTCTGCCACCATATTATAGACGCAGAGGAACCCAAAGGTCTAATAATAGCAGGACATTACATAAGAGCCAAAAATCGAGATAACTTCGTAATCCCAATTTTCCGAATAGATGGCAGATTTCAAGTTAAAATCGCGTTATGCAAAAAACACACACTCTTTTCACTATACGGGAGGGCTGGGTATACTGAAATTCACCAAATTCTATTCACCAAATATAAAATATGGTCCGGCCAAGATAATATGTTTAACTTGACAATTATCTTCGGTCTGTGAAATTTTATAATTCAGATTTAAGAAACGGTGTATTATACCGTATTTTTACCTAGTGGCCAAGTCGTCATTATATTAATGGCCCAAATGGCCAATTAGCCATTTTGTGGAAATGCAGACCCTTAACATTTTTTTGGACAATACACTAACTGTCAAATGGCCAATTCGCAAAATATTTGGCCACATGTTGGTTCTTTATTTTTAAATGGCTACCTCATAATTTTTTTTATTTAAATGGCCAAGTAAATGGCTACTGTTCCACTTAAATGACCATCAAAGAGCCACAAAATGTCCACTTGGCCACTAGGTGGAAATCCGGCATTAGACTCGAAATTATCTAATCTCTACTCAAAGTCTGATCAAGACTAGAATTTCGTTTCTGAAAATTAAAAATTTGGATCGATGTTTTTCCGTACTCATATTTTTGATTTGGACATAAAACCTTATTTTGGTTTTCCAAACAACAAAAAATGTTGATATCGTATCCGACAAGCAGGTCTTTTGTTGAAAATCAGGTCTGGGACTACAAACAGTCCAGTCAGTGAGGAATTTTGCCGTGCAAAAGGTGCTGGACTGGTGATGTTGTTTAGATGTAGGCCTCATTGAAAAATCCAAGTTTTAATCAGATAAACAGCACAATGACTTTAGTATTTATTGGCTAGATTTAAAAATCAAATACAAAATTCATATGCAAAAAATTTTGTATTTTAAATTTCGGTCAGTACTCAAGAATGTGTCCTACAAATTGAAATCCGAGTCTGCATAGATAAAGAAAAACCATATATTTAGAATTCTAATTAAATAATATTAACACAAGTTTTGGTTTTATCCATGGCTGCAACAGTAAGCGCACTTCATTTTTTGTTCTCACACATGCTACAGATACTATTGACTGGCATAAGAAAACTCACTCCATTCAACCGGATATGACTTAATCGCTTTTACAGACTTCCACTACAGACATGCGCTACAGACCATAACATATTTCATATACATTTTTATTGTAAATTATTTCTCAAAATCCGAAAATAAATTTAGAAATGAAAAATTAGTCCTATGGTTAAAACACAAAGCCGCTGTATTTACAAAATCCTATAGTACTTAATACTTTAATACTTATTCTACTATTTATTTTTAATTGATTATAATACTCATTTAGCACAAGTACGTATCTAATATAGTATCTTATGTTTTGTATATATGTAAAATATATATATAGTATATAGATTTTTTAGGTAGGACCGCGCACAGGTTCAAAGTACAATGCCTTTTCTCGACCGTCCTAAATAATTATGCACCCATGAAAATGCATATAACAACACTTCCGCAATCCGAATGCACTCACTCATACCGGCGCATTTATATATTCAATGTCAGATATGTAGATTTCGTTATATTATACCTATGTATTGTATAATGGTTAGAAGTTGGCATTGTCTATCGCATGCCTTTGAAAACAAAAAAAACACAATATTCTACCGAAGTTCGATGATCCAAACTTATGTATTCTCAAGCTCAAGTGTGGCAAATGTGTATATATATATGTGTACATATATATATATATATAGCATACATAAACTCTCTATTATATAATCATATAAATGCTCCCTGTTTATGCCTATAAATGTAAATAGTTTAATTTAATGCAAATGTTAAACATTACCTTTTTATTCTGAAAAACAGCGAACAAAAAAATACCAAAAACCAATTAAATGCGTTAGAGGCTCGCGCACTAAATCCGCAGAGGTTATAAAAGAGACTTTCCCAAATGAAAGGCGACATTAGTCGTGATTTTGTGATACTGGTCGCGTGCTGGTCTTCTCCTATATTACATAATACACATAATATATAGTCTATCAGCTTATAATAGGCTAATACTCTTTGGTCTCTGCCAACGTCGTGTAAAAAGTGTACGCGTGTCCTTTTTTAAATTTGTATAATTTCAGTGATTCTTTTTAAACAAAAGTTCTTTTCGGTTCACGCATATAATAGTGAGCTGCCGTCAGCTGCCGCGTCGCGTCGCCACCGTCACTCTTGCATCCGCCGCCATTGCGTTTTGTCAGAAGCCTACAACCTTGAGGAAGATCCTCCATTTTTAATTATCTCTACGTTGAGAGTATATTTTAAACGTGTCACCGCGCAAGGATATGTCGCCTACACCAAAGTCGGCAATCAGCCAGCCGGAGCCACGGTTGTTCTCGCGTTCGCATCCGGCAACTCCAGAAGATGAGATCGTGATCAGTGGTATTTCGGGGAAGTTCCCGAACTCCAAGAACGTCGAGGAGTTTGAGCACAATCTCTACAATAAGGTATATTGACCATCACTTCTATGCATTCGCAGTTGCGTTACTGATGAGATCATTTAGGAATTAATTAAAATAATTATTTAATTTAAAACATGCTATGCTAATCATTGTCAAAATTATGCCATCAATATGCTAGTCGTTTTAGCCATCGTATGTTTTAAACGAGTTCGCTATACTAACTAACAACAATCTCCATTTTTCGTTCAGATCGACATGGTCGACGATGACGAGAAGCGATGGCGTCACTTCAACGTGGAGATCCCGAAGCGCATGGGAAAGATCTCGGATCTGGAGAAGTTCGACGCCACCTTTTTCGGGGTGCACTTCAAGCAGGCACACACCATGGATCCACAGTGTCGCCTGTTGATCGAGACCGCGTACGAGGCCGTTTTGGATGCTGGCATTAATCCGAAAACGTTGCGTGGCTCAAAGACGGGTGTGTTCATCGGTGCGTGCTTCTCGGAGTCGGAGAAAACCTGGTTCTACGAGAAGATCTCATCCGGTGGATTTGGTATCACAGGGTTCGTAAAGTTTAGAGTGCGGCTATGAAGATTAGAAGTTGACAATGTTTTTTTCTTGAATTTTACAGATGTAGTCGAGCCATGTTGGCGAATCGTATCTCGTACTCGTTGGGCCTGAATGGTCCGTCTTTCTTGCTGGACACGGCGTGCAGCAGTTCAATGTATGCGCTGGACAGTGCTTTTACGGCTCTGCGGAAC
This sequence comes from Bolitophila cinerea, assembly GCA_010015015.2. Lineage (NCBI taxonomy): Eukaryota > Metazoa > Arthropoda > Insecta > Diptera > Mycetophilidae > Bolitophila > Bolitophila cinerea. Next base: position 18,221 of record JAAAKO020082931.1, on the reverse strand, counting down.
GGAGAGTGTGACGCCGCACTGGTGGGTGGAGCTAATCTGCTGATGCACCCATATGTTACGTTGCAGTTTGCAAGGTAAGCATTAATGATTCCTCTTTTAGCCAGGAGCCAGGAATAGGAAATGATTAAAGCGATGGCAGAGTGGGTAGATAGGTAGAGATACAAAATTTAATGAATTTAATAATTTTCTCTTTCTTATTCTCTTATCTTATTGTATAGTTTAAAAATGTATCTATAAGAATGTATTAACGTCTTTAAATTACAGGACTCTTGTAATTTAGTACCAAGCAATGTGTCCTAGATGGCGCGTTATTATGGCATTAAATTTTGTTTTTTCCCTAACATCCCAATTAAAAATCATTTTTTATAAATGTTCTTCTGCTGAAGCTTCATTTCTATTACCGATTTCTCTGTGGAATGAATTATACGTTCACAAACATTAATTAATTATTTATTTTATTTCTAATGCGCACAGATTTATAATCATTTTTTTCTACTATCTTTATCGTTATAGACTCGGCGTGCTCGCCGCCAACGGCTACTGCCGCCCGTTTGACGTAGACGCTTCCGGCTACACACGTGCCGAAGCCATTTGCGTCCTGTACCTGCAAAAGGCTAAGGACGCCAAGCGCGTCTACTCCACAGTGCTGTACTCAAAGACCAACTGTGACGGCTACAAGGCGGAGGGCATAACATACCCGTCGGGCAAGATGCAAGAGAAACTCCTGACCGAATTCTACCAAGACGTACGCGTCGACCCCGCCTCGCTGGCGTACGTAGAAGCCCACAGTACCGGCACGCTGGTCGGTGATCCCGAGGAGTGTCAAGCCCTGGACAATGTCTTCTGCAAAGGGCGCTCTAAGCCACTGCTCGTCGGCTCAGTAAAGTCAAACATTGGACACTCGGAGTCAACGTCCGGTGCGTGCTCCATTGCCAAAGTGATTCTTGCCTTTGAGCGTGGCTCAGTGGCTCCAAACATCAATTTCACCAAAAACCGTCCGGGCATAAAGTCACTAGATGAGGGACGCCTAAAGGTGTGCACTGAACAAACAAAACTCGAGGGTTCTCTGATCGGAGTGAATTCGTTTGGATTCGGTGGTGCGAATGCGCATTGCTTGCTGCGTGGACACACCAAAGAGAAGATCAACAACGGTGCTCCAAAGGACAATTTACCGCGACTCGTTAACTGGGCAGGACGCACAGAGGAAGCGATCAATGTGTTTTTGGACACCATGGAAACGCGCCCATTAGACGCAGAGTACGTAGGACTATTGCATAGTGCTCAAAGCGAAGAGACGGCTGGCTATATTTTCCGAGGATTCGGATTGTTTAGTTACAATGCGAATGCAAACGCCACGTGTCTGGTGAAGGAGGTGCAGCACTATACCGGGCTGAAGCGTCCAATTGTGTGGGTGTTTAGTGGCATGGGATCGCAGTGGGTTGAGATGGGCTCGTCGCTGATGGAGTTGCCATTGTTCCTGGAGTCGATTCAGAAATCGCACGAAGTGCTAAGACCCTATAAGCTGGACTTGATCAAAATCATTACATCGAAGGATGAGAGTATGTTTAATAATATTCTGCACTCGTTTGTGGGCATTGCAGCTATCCAGGTGGCCCTGGTGGACGTGATGCGGGCACTTGATCTGAAGGCTGACTACTATATCGGACATTCCGTTGGTGAGCTGGGCTGTGCGTACGCTGATGGTTGCTTCACCGCCGAACAAATGGTGCTGGCCGCGTACTCGCGTGGTATGGCCAGTCTGGAGACCGAAAAGATCCGTGGCTCGATGGCAGCTATCGGTCTGGGCTACAAGAAAATCAAAAATATGCTGCCGCCAACCATCGAGGTAGCGTGTCACAATGGACCGGACTCATCGACGATTTCCGGACCCGAAGCAGATGTCGCCAACTTTGTTGTGGAGCTCAAGAATCTCGGGGTGTTCGCCAAAGAGGTACCCTGCTCAAACATTGCGTACCACTCGAAGTACATTGCAGACATGGGACCGAAGCTATTGGCTCGCCTGCGAAAAGTATTGCCAGAGCCGAAACGCAAGTCCGAAAAATGGTTGAGCACGAGTGTGCCGAAGAATCGCTGGGATTTGGAGGAGAATCAGTACAGCTCGGCCGAGTATCATACGAATAATTTACTGAGCTCCGTGCTATTTGAGGAGACCTCAGCTCTACTGCCGGCGAACGCACTGACCATTGAGATTGCTCCGCATGGATTGCTTCAAGCTATTCTGAAGAAATCAATGCCCTCAGGACTGCATATACCGTTAACGCAGCGAGGCAATAAAACGAATGTGTCATTCTTTTTGAATGCACTCGGAAAGTAAGTGCTGCTCTGAATAGAATCAATGGGAACAATTCTAATCAAACATATTATTGTTTACGTTTTATTAACAGGATGTTCGTGAACGGAATTAACATTCCACTTGAACGCATATATCCAGCTGTACAGTTCCCGGTGTCGAAGGGAACCCCCATGATTTCACCACTGGTGCGATGGGAGCACAGCGAGGATTGGTTTGTGACCAAGTTCGAGCTGCAGCGTACTTCACGTAGTGGGGAGCGTAAGGTGAAGATCAGTCTGGTTGATCAGGACTATGATTTTATTGCTGGACATATTATTGATGGTTAGTGATCGCTTTTGTTATAGTATCTATCTAATTAATATATAAATCTCTGAAAATAGGTCGCTGTTTATTCCCGGCCACCGCGTACTTACAGCTGGTTTGGGAAACGTTAGCCATGATGAAGGGACCCATCTTCTTTGACATGAACGTTGAGTTTGAGGATATTCGTTTCTTGCGTGCTACCGCTCTGGCAAAGGGTCAGGTAATCGAACTCACGATAATGATTCACACGGGAACCGGTCGTTTTGAGATCACCGAAGGAAACACTGCCGTTGTGACGGGCATAATAACCGAGGTGGCCAACCCAAAGCCATTGACCACACTTCCGGCGCTACCCGCATCCGAATTTCCGTTAATGAAAGAGCGTGACTTCTACAAAGAGCTCCGTCTGCGTGGATACCATTACAACGGTGCGTTCCGGGCTGTATCCGAGGCACGAGGTGATGGTCTTTACGGTAAAGTCAAATGGGATCTGAACTGGGTGGCATTCATGGATTGCCTGTTGCAGATCAGTATTCTCGGCAAAGACTCGAGATCGCTGATTCTACCAACACGCATTCAAAAGATGCGTATCAATGCTAAGTATCACATGGAGAGCACCGAGCATCTCGATCCCGAGAATCCATGCATTGAGGTTTTCGTAAATCCCACACTTGGTCTACTCATCGCCGGTGGCATTGAGATCTTTGGTATGCACACTAGTCCGGTGGCACGGCGAAAGCCTCCCGGTGTACCAGTTCTGGAGAGCTATAAATTCATATCGCATCTACCGGGTCCACAACTCAGTCGAAGTGACGCTGCCCGGGTTTGCGTCCAGATTGCGCTCGAAAACAATCCTATTCTTAAGGTTAAAGCCGTCGAGGTGGACGTAGACTTATTCGAACCATTACTGCCTTTATTTGAAGAAGCTCTGGGAGATCTACCGCTAGTCACGTCAGATCTGATGCTGTTGACACCACAGGATCTGGAGCTGGGCAAGATCCACGTGGAGGACGGAAAACTTTCGACGCAAACAAACTGTGCGTTTGTGGTTGCAACCAAGTGTCTAGCACGCCTTGAGTTTGTCGAGCAAGCGCAGAGCAGTCTTAGCGAGATGGGATATCTAGTGTCTCGCGAAGATACAACACTGCGGGTGCAGGACATTGAAGTACCGGCTGGATTACAATTGGTAGCCGTACTGCCGACGCCCGACGAATGTCTGGTGGTATTCCAGAGGATAAAGCGCAAGATGGGTGGCTCATCGCCGATGGTTGTGCGTGTTCCGAGCGAGGACAGCGATTCTTTCGGGTGGGTCGAAGAACTCAAGCAGGCTGTGGCTGTTGGACCCGTGTATTGTGTAGCCCAAAATACGAGATTCTCTGGTGTGATTGGACTGGTAAACTGTATTCGAAAGGAGCCGAACGGAAACCGCGTTTCATGTGTGCTTATCGATGATGACACCGCTCCGGACTTTGATTTTGAGCTGCCATTCTACAAAAATCAATTGATCTTGGAACTGGCCATTAACGTGTATCGAAATGTGAGTTTCTTTTTATACTAACTACACACAATTTCTAAATCATTTTAAATCTAAATCTAAATCATTTTAAATTATCAGGGTCAATGGGGTTCTTATCGTCACACCGAACTCACACATGAGCTAGTAGCGTTACCACGAGCTGATCATTGCTACGGAAACTTCTTGCAACGCGGTGATCTGTCCTCGCTGACCTGGATCCAGGGTTCCCTGCAGGCTGCCCAGCTGAAGGACTGCGTTAACATTCAGTATGCTTCGATAAACTTCAGAGACATCATGCTGGCCACTGGCCGTCTGGCAGTGGAGGTGTTTGGCACGAATCGTCTCGAGCAGGAGTGCATTCTTGGATTTGAGTATTCCGGTGTAAATCAGAAAGGCGAACGTATCATGGGAACGGTTATATCAGGTGCGATGGCAACGCAAGTGCGCTACGTGCCAAATCTTACGTGGAATGTTCCCGAGAACTGGACCCTGCGTGAGGCGGCTACGTGTCCGGTTATCTATCTGACTGTGTACACCGCATTTTTCCTGTACAATCCAATCAGCAAGGGAAAGTCGATTTTAATCCATGCCGGCAGTGGTGGCGTTGGATTGGCTGCCATTCGAGTGGCGCTTGCCTATGGCCTGGATGTGTACACTACTGTTTCAAATCCAGAAAAGAAGAAGTTCCTTTTGGATACGTATCCGCAGTTGGAAGGTCAGTACAAGTCTATTTTAAATCCAAACAAAATAAATAATGCAACGTATTTTTGTTCGTTTAGAAAGTCACATTGGAAACTCTCGAGACTGTTCGTTCGAGACGATGGTTAAGCTTCAGACGAACGGAAAAGGAGTAGATTACGTACTTAATTCGTTGGCCGATGATAAATTGCATGCCTCTATCCGATGCCTGGGACGGTGTGGCACATTTTTGGAGATCGGTAAATTTGACTTGGCCAACGACACTAAGATTGGTCTCGGCAATTTCTTGACAGAAATTAGTTTCCGTTCAGTGCTGGTGGACAATCTGTTTGTTGCCTCGCAAGAGGAACGAAAGGTTATCTACGATCTGGTGGAAAAAGATCTCGCTTCCGGTATTATTCAACCGATTCACTCGACCGTGTTTGGGGTGGACGAACTGGAGAAGGCCTATCGGTACTTGAGTACAGGCAAACATGTGGGTAAGGTGGTGTTAAAGATTCGTGAAGATGAATCGGACCGGGTAACAGTTCCGATAAAGGTGTTGCCACGCATTTACTTTGATCCGAATCTTGTGTACGTGATGCCCGGTGGACTGGGTGGATTTGGTCTGGAGCTGGCCGATTGGATGGTGATTCGTGGCGCAAGACTGTTGGTGCTGAGTTCGAGTCGAGGAATTACGAAGACCTATCAGTCGTATAGGATCAAGTAAAAACTTTTGATTTGAAACTAACTAAATATTTTATTATCTCTCTTCTTGTCTCTAGAATCTGGGAAGCGTACGGCACGAAGGCAATTGTCAGCACAGCGGACATTACAACTCGTGATGGTTGCGAGCAATTGTTGCGCGAATCCTCGGAACTAGGACCGATTGGAGGAATTTTCAATCTAGCCGTTGCTTTGCGTGACAGCATTCTGGAGAACCAAACCGCAGACAAGTTCCAGGAGTGCATGGCACCAAAGGCAGTTGCGACAAAGTATCTGGACGAATTGTCACGTAAAATGTGTCCACAGCTCAGGCATTTCGTGGTGTTCTCGAGTGTGTCATGTGGTCGCGGAAATGCTGGCCAGTGCAACTACGGAATGGCCAATTCGGTAATGGAGAGAATTGTTGAGCAGCGTGTTGCGCAAGGATTACCAGGCAAAGCGATTCAATGGGGTGCCGTTGGTGAGGTTGGCCTGGTAGCAGATATGGCTGAAGACAAACTCGACATGGAAATTGGCGGAACGCTTCAGCAACGCATCTCTTCTTGCCTGGTTGAGCTGGATTCGCTACTGTCCACCAATGATGCAATCGTCTCAAGTATGGTGGTTGCCGAGAAACGCGTTGGAACCGGTAGCAAGGGTGACCTGATCGGAAGTGTCTTGAATATTATGGGTATCCGGGACATTAAGTCCATTTCGATGGCTGCCTCGTTGTCTGAGGTGGGTATGGACTCGTTGATGGCCGTTGAGATTAAGCAAACGCTGGAACGAGAGTTTGAGATTTTCCTGACACCACAAGATCTGCGATCGTTGACGTTCTCGAAGCTACAGGAGCTTGCGGACGCCCGCAACAAAGAGGGCGCTGAGAGTGTGAAACTTAAGTTGGCTAGTGACAACAAGACGAATGGTTTGAATATGATGCTCAGGAATATGGGCGACGAGGCTACTTCCGGCAAGACGATATTGAGACTGCAGTCGAAGAACAATTCAGAGAAGATTAATTCGTGCTTGCTGATTCAGCCGGGCATTGAGGGCGTGGCTGGAGTGTCTTGGCACAATGTTGCATCAAGTGTGAATCTGCCCGCTTTTGTGCTACAGATGACGCAAACTATTGGAATGACCTCCATTACGGAACTGGTTGAATCCGTGGCAGATGTAAGATCTTAAAATATTTTTTTAAATGTGTCACCAAGTTAATTTAATTTTTTTCTAGCTCGTCATTGATTTGTTCAACAAAAAAGAATTCTTTTACCTCGTCGGCTATTCGTTCGGATCGTTCCTTACTATTGAATTGGCCAGAATCTTAGAGGCCAACGGTATGGAAGGACACATCGTTTTGATCGACGGGGCCCCAGCTTTCCTGAAGCAGCTAAGCTACGGACGCATCTCGACAGACGTTACCGATGACTCGATTCAAACGATGCTGATCATTGCAATCATACAGAACATATTCCCCGAAGAAAGTCCCGAGAATATCTTCAAGAAACTAGCGCACTGTCTGACGTGGGAAACGCGCAAGGACAAGCTGGTTGAGCTGGGTAAGGCTCATGCTGAATATTCGGAAGAGTATATGCGCTCAATTGCAGAGGCCATGTACACACGGCTCAAGATGGTGTTTGAGTGTGACATCGAAAATGTGGTCAAGATCAAGACACCAATTACACTGATCCGTCCCACCGAAGTGGCAGTGGTCGACATCGACGAAGACTACGAACTGTCCCGTTTCACTGAAGGAATTATTAATTTGAAGTTTATCGAAGGAAATCACACGACAATGCTGGACAACGACAAATTACCGCAAATTATTAACGAGTGCGATCCAAGCCTGGCTTCTGACCGAAACTTCAAGGCGTATATTGCGTCTGGCAAAAATACGTAGGCAGAAGCGAGGTGAAAATAGGACCCAGCCCCAACGGACACAAAGCTTAATATAAATAATGCTTTACCGCGGAGAGCTCTAGACAAACTAAATACTTAGTTTTAATTTTTAGGTTAGGTTTTAAGGTGATTTTTTCGATGCGACCCTTTCAAAAGTGTGTGCCTAATGCATTTCGGCAGAACAAAGATGATAATTGAATTTGTTTTGTTATATGCTTTGATAATTAAATAAAAACACAACTAATTATTTGTACAAAAAAATACTAATGTTTTTTTTTTATTTTTAAACTTACCGAAGAATTGCGGAGCAGTTTGTATCATATCATTTCCTAATCCGCTGGAAGGGATTTCAAATTTTCAATCATCTGAGACATATAAACCAAACAAACACGGTGATGTTCAGAGCTAAAAATTAATTCATAAACAAGGCCGGTGCGATAGTTACTAAAGAGAGAAGCTAAAAGCTCGTTTAGCTCGAACATATATTGTTGCTTCTGAAGATTATAAAGAGCAAAAGTATATGCACTACTGGTTGATTCTTTGATTACCGATTAGCTTGTAACAGGTTATCAGGTATCACGGTTTACAGAAGTTTTATCTTGTTATATAACACACACACAATCTTCAATTTACTCTCGTAGAATTAGTGTTTTTTTTAAGTGACCGCGGACCGATTAAAGATCGTAGTGATATGATACTGAACTAATGATAATAAGTACAATTTGATGGGAAAGAATAGGTAATCCTAATAATCCTTAAATTAAAATTTAATGCTTTAACAATCTATTAAAATACAAAACAAAATTTGTACTAACGTCATTTTTGACCTTTCATTAAACACCCACAAACATTTAAATATACACAATAGTTTTTCAAATAAATTGCAATTCCCGCCACATCAACATATGTCGCAGTAAGCACCGAACAGATATACAATGGACGCAAACCTCGCCGAGTTTTCGTCTCTTGTATGTAATTTTTTTACGCCCTGTAAAATTATACTGTGTGATATTTTTAAATGGCGTATAAAAGCAGTCAATTGGATTCCCCGGAGTCGACTTGGCATATGTCAAACGCATAATCTGCATCATTTTGCGCTCCCCAAAGATGATGTCAAGTCAAGCCTCAAGTGTCACCGATTGACGTTTTGCACAATCGAGAGAAAAATATTTAAAAACACTGGCCAATTTAAAAGAAAAACAATAAATACAAGTGCATTTTTGTCGCTCCTGCAAAATGGGTTTACTGAAGGCGTCCGTTCGCCTCGTACGCCCAGCGAACTTCCACACCACGTCCGTATGCTGTTTCTATACACAGACAGCCAACAATTCACGGTAAATGCAAATAAAATTCCTATAAGCCATTCCATCCACGAAATATTAGCCTTTGCGACTTCAAATAAAAACAAATACAGTTTGTATATTGAGGTTATGCTAGTATGCGCGGGGGCAGTTTCTTATATAATTTGTTGCGATGTTAATTAACAAACAATAACAAATGCGCATTTATTACCATGCAGGTTGGCTGAAGTAGGAAAACTTGAGGCACCCAAAGTACAGGGCAAATATGAGACGGGTCAGTTATTTTTGCACAGAATCTTTGGCTACAGAGGTGTTATGCTGTTTCCGTGGCTGGCTCGTGTGTACGATCGTGATCTCCCAAACAGTGGTGCTACAGTGCCGGCGGCCGTAGAGACAACTGACAGTGCAGCTGACGACGAATCAGCAGCACCCAATGCGAATGCAGACCTTAAAGGCAAAACAAACACATTTTATCAGGTTCTTATTGATTCACGGGACTGCCCGTACATTGTGAGTATATAATCAGAATTTTCTAAAAATACAGTACTAATAATACTTTAAATTTATGGAATATTTAGCGAGCACAAACTGAAGCCGTAACTTTTCTCGGCAATCAGGAGTCAAACCGAAGCCTGTATGCTATTCCGGGTCTAGATTATGTGGCACACGAAGACATTTTGCCGTACACATCCGGCGAGAAAACGCCGTTGCATCACGAGCTGTTTGATAAATTCCTGAAACAATCACCCGGTCGCGATCCACCGTTCGAAGCGCACGAAACTCTGCGAGCCTGGCAAAAGAAGAACCACCCGTGGCTAGAGCTGTCTGACGTGCACAAGGAAACAACGGAAGGGATTCGAGTAACTGTGATACCGTTTTATATGGGCTGTCGAGAGACGCCAGCAGCGTCTGTATATTGGGTTAGTATTATTTTCTATATTCAAGAATATTTTATAATCTTATGGTGTTTTTTTAGTGGAGGTACTGTATTCGACTGGAAAACCTTGGTGAGCTTAGTGTGCAATTGCGCGAGCGTCATTGGAGAATATTCTCGCTGTCCGGTACGTTGGAAACGGTACGTGGACGCGGAGTGGTTGGCCAGGAGCCCGTTTTAAGTCCGCGTTTGCCGGCATTTCAGTACAGTAGTCATGTAAGCCTGCAGGCGCCCAGCGGCCATATGTGGTAGGAACACTTGAAAAATAGTCAATAATGTTCCAAAATTAATTAACATTGAAATGTTTTTTAGGGGCACTTTTCGTTTAGAGCGAGAAGATGGGCACACGTTCGACTGCCGAATTCCTCCATTCTCATTGGAGAGCAAACCGGACGAGACACCCGCCGAATCAGTTTAGACACCGATCTACATTGCAAACACTTCGTAACCACCCGAATAATATGATCGATTGATACTTACACTTACTCCTAAAGAATCTATGTAGATTTCCTTGTGTGTAATATGATTTTCCCCCTCCCTTTTTCTTCCGCAAGAAAGCCATTAAATAAAGAAGAAAATACTGTATATATAAACAAAATATGCTATATTGGCCAGAATCAAATCCTCGATCAATTAAAATAGTTCGAATAGTTTGTGTCGTCCGTGTCCTCTGGATCAGGCTGTTCATAGTCCTTTGTTTTTGTATCGCAGTCCTCACCGTACTGGATAATATTATCGATTGTCATCAGCAGATCTGCGATGCTTTCCTCGTCGTTCAGATTCAGCGGTGTAAAGCGTACCAAACTAAAGTCTTCGATCAACAAGCCAATAGCTTCGGATAGTTTTCGATGCTTTCGACCCCACGCAGACTCACTAGTGATCTCTCCGAGCAAAGCGTGTGCATCGGGCTCTAGGTACTTATCAAGCTGTGATCGAGACGTCTTGCTGAGCAGGTCCATTTTGCTGAGCACATTCACGTGTGGCAATTCAATGTTAGCCATAACACTGAGCGCAGCCATGGTGCCGGACAGGAATTTGGCACCATCGATCATGAACTGTGAGTCGACCAAGAATACGCTGCACACGCGGAAGTTCCAAGAGGCAAGCAGTTTAACGAGATCACGTCCGGCTTGCAAGTGTGTGTACAGCTCAATTTGTCCAGGCATATCAAAGATTATGTAGTCGTCGTCTGGCTCACCTTCGTTCTCCTCGTCCGAACCACCGCACAGTTGTTCTTTGAGCCAGTCCTGGTTTTGTATGAGATATCTGTGTGTGTACACCCAAGTATATGCGATTAGATATAAAAATATATTATTAAGTATTTAGTCTACACATTACTCTATACAGAATACCAGTGCTCCATTGGGTCCAAAATGCAGTTCCTCGTCTTCCATGGCATCGTCAACGCAAATCAACTCGCGGATATCGACCAGAGGCTGGTAGTCAAAGTGTTCGGCAGCCGGGTCTAGATTGACAATTTCTATGACGCGTTTCTCGTCGGCTGCATGCCTCTGGATGTTGGAACAGTAGGTGGACTGTAAAGATTAAGAGTGCATCATTATATTATTTGATAGCTAAAAATATGAGCATGTGAGCTAACCTTTCCACTGCCTGCTGGACCCATCACTAATTGAGCATAACGCATTTTGATTCCTTGAAATTGTTAACAGGTTCTTTTATTATAACTTTTAAAAAATCTGATTTCTTTAGTCACTGGGCATGGACGTAATGTTTTGGTTTTCAACTAGCGCATAACCCTACATTTCGATTTTGGAGCGTTTGAGCGTTTACATATAATCGGTATTGCAGATCGATTGAAGTGCAATGTACTGTTTTCATTTGCAATAAGAAACATTCTAAACTATTAATTAGATTTTTTTTAATTATTATATTAATAGAAATGGCAATTACTAATTAATAAGTATTCATAGCATTTTCGTTTCTTTTGCTGTTTAATTACATTCTTAAGTTTTATCAATTTTGTAATAATGTGTTTTACGGGTTGCATAAATTTAGGCAACTTAATATTCATATTGGACTTTTAAGTTTTGTTGTGTACCGATGGAAACTAAGCAATAGCTTTAAATACTCAAACATGACAGATGACATTTGACATATTTTATTATTCGAGCTCCGCGAAGTTATATATTATTTTAAAAAAGTATCTGGTGCCTTGGAAAAAGAAGATATTTAAGCCACAATTTAAATTCCAAAACCCAACATGTCACTGATACGTAACGCCTTCCGTGCGCTCATTACCACACACCAAGTCCACCATCAGTCAATGCGTTAGTTTCTCACTATATCTTTTTATTATTCTTGAACATAACCTCAATCAAACTATCTGCTTTCAGTTGTGATTCCAAGCCGCGGCGTAAAACGATGGGTAATGCCAACTCTGCGTGAATTAAAACGCCGCAAGGACCGTGAGACCCCAAAACCGATTCAACGCAGCACCTTCATCGAATGGAACTACAATGCCGAGCTGTTTGCGTTCGGCCAGCGACTCGGCGAGCACTTTAACCCGACACTGTTGCAGCAGGCATTCACGCAACGCTCGTACATTGTACAGGAGGAGCTCAGACAGCAGGCCGTTGGCATTGAGCAGCCCGAAACGAATTTGCAGGATAACAAAACGTTGGTCGAGCGTGGCGAAGCCGTGCTAGCCGACAGTTTGAGCGTGTTTTTGGCCGCTCAGCTGACGCGGCTACCACAGGCCGGCCGCGATGCGATTCGTGCGTTTCTGATGTCCGACGAGGTGCTCGCCAACGTGGCCTCGCATCTGGGCTGTGAGGATTTGATACTATCAGCGGTAATTTTTGACACTTTTCTGAAGAGAAAATTTGTAATACTATTTTTTTTTTGCTAGGATTTTCCTGTGGATGCTTCCACGCAAGCGAACACCTTCAAAGCGGTGCTCGGAGCACTGGCAAATTCCGCAGATGCCGATCGTGCGTTTAACTTTGTACGTGATCTGGTGGCAACGCAACTGAACCAGAAGGATGTAAACGAACTGTGGGACATTGAACGACCATTGGCACTGCTCGAAGAGATTTGTGGTCAGCAGAAACTGGGCGTACCTGAGCCACGATTGATTGGTGATTGTGGAAAGAACACACTACTGGCCGCCTATCACGTAGGTATGTACGTGGACAAGCAACTGCTGGGAACTGGATTTGGCGAAAACGTTGACATTGCCATCGAAACGGCGGCCAGGCATTGCCTTGCGAAACTCTTTGGAACCGATAACCTGAGACCGTTCGACTATAAACTAACCAGTCAGCAATGTCTAGCAGCGGCTGCGGCTCAGAAGAGCAACCAGAAGTTTGTGCAGCAAGCGTAAAGAGAAAGATGTTAGAATATTAGTATAAAACCAACGACGAGGAAGAAAAAATAAAGTGAAATACAAAATTTACAATTAATCTAAAAACATTCCTTTTAACTGAGCTAATATAATTGTCTATAATGATTTTTGTTTGTCAGGTTTGATCAAACATTTCCTCGGAGTCCATAACCAGTTTTCCGGCAGCGTCCTTCAGTCGCACTCTACCGTTGGAGTATCGCGTCTCCTGGCTACCGTCTGGATACACAATTTTCACCGTTCCATCAGGATACTCACGTCGTTTATGCAACTTTGTGTGTACTTCACGTTGTCCGTTCGGCAACGAGAGTAACTTGTCACCGTCTCGTCGCTGTACAACGCTAGTGCCGTCCGGATACGTCCATTCCTCTGCAATCTCTAAATTGTTTGGATTGGCTATACGGATCGAACCGTTAGGGAAGTGAGCCTTTACGGTGCCGTCCTTGTAGCGGTGCTCAATTTGACCGCTGTGTGAATTCAATTTTTTTATTTATAAAAAGTTCTTATTTGTTATGATCAATTACGTACGTGGGAAACTCAAGGATCTCCAGGCCATCCAGGTAGCTTGTGTGCCATGTGTTTGTGTTTGCATAATAGTACTTAACGGTACCCTCACCAATGTTCGTCTCCTTGATGTCTTTGTTGTAGTAAAGCATGCGAACCACCATCGAATCAGACGAGATTTTTTTGAGATTACCGTTCGGGTACCAGATGTCTTTGCTGCCGTCCTTGTTTTGAATCTCACGCTTCATACTCTGCACAAGCGATGGTGTTGTTGTTTCGTTAGTGCTCGCAGGGATTGAGTCAGGAACGGCAGTGGAACTTCGATTAGTTGTTTGAACCGGAAAAACATTCTCTTTGTTTTGAGTTCCGCTTTTATCTGTAGCAAAATACGTGGATTTGTTACTCTGAACCGGCGATGCATCCGATTCAAAACTAGTATCACTAGACGATTCTGCTTCAGGCAGATTAGGCACACTCTTTGACCGAGATCTAGGCTGCACTTCAACATTTCGTTTCTGTATACCTTTCACCGGTACAGTCACTGCATTTCCTCCTTCGCTTTTCCTCGCCGGATGCGGAGCCAATTTTGCGATGTTTTTATTAATCTCATGCAACATTTTATTGTTTCCCTGACGCCGTAGTCGAATGTTCTCCGACTCCAAGCGCTTGTTTTCTTTGCGCAGCGTCTCAATCTCGTAGCTGTACTCCTTCAAATCCTTCTCCATGTTTCTATTTTGAGCTCGTAAACGTGCCTGTGCAGCTACATGTTTTTGGTCTCGCATCGCTAACTCTTTCTGCTGCTCTGCCACTTGTTCTTTCATTTGAAGTAATTCATCGCGTTCCTTGCGATTGGGTCCACGCAGTTCCTTTACGCGTCGATCCAGCTGAGCTCGATCCGCTTCGATTTTCATGCGCTCGTCATGCAGGTACATTTCCATTTTAATACGTTCGTCTTGGAGACGTTCTTCCATCTCGATGCGTTCTTCTTCCAGGTGACATCGGTCCAGCTCGTGTGCTTGCTTCTGCTTCGTAAGCTCAGCGCTTTGGGTGCGAAACTGTTCAATCTCCTCGTCGAGTTTGACAAGACGCTGACGCAGCATTTCGGATTGCCGATGGAGCACATCGCGTTGGCTCTCGACTAGTGTCTCGTCCGGTACTGCTACAGACGCGTCTGTGTCTTGTTGTTCCGACTGTTGGCTTGCCATCAGTTTTAAACGGAATGCCTCAAAGTCTGCTTTAGTGTTTGGCGTTGATGTTTTACTTAAGTCTAGCTCTGTTAGATTTGCGGAGAGAACTGTTTCGGCATCTGACGAGTCCGGGTAATCACCGTGGTCCACGTGAACGGTGCTTGCGAATCGAACGTGATTTTGTGGTTCTGTATCTTCATCAGATGAATTTTCTGGCTCGAACTGCTGTTTTTGATGCTCTTGTTGCACTTCTGTGACCGGCTGATGCGGTATTACTCGGGACTCTGGGGGACGTATTCGTTGCACCAGAGATTCGTTCTCCGTGAAACTAGACTGAACGACACGTTGCTCGAGTCGCTCGAAAACGTTTAGATCGTCAATTTCCTGTTGTTGTTGTCGCACCTTTTCGCGGGTCGGTGTGTCTTGTGCCCTAAAAACGGATGGTTTTAAGTTATTCTCCTTCATCGCAACAGCAGCGACATTTAGAGGTACGGCTCTAAAACCC
Source organism: Bolitophila cinerea (assembly GCA_010015015.2). NCBI lineage: Eukaryota > Metazoa > Arthropoda > Insecta > Diptera > Mycetophilidae > Bolitophila > Bolitophila cinerea. Next base: position 3,017 of record JAAAKO020082931.1, on the reverse strand, counting down.
GATGATTTGGAATGATCTATATTCATCTCGTTAGCTTGTTTCACCACGGCATTTGAAACCGAAGCCTTATTAACTCTCGAATTTTCCGGATTGAGTACCGTAGACCAACACTGAGTCATGGACTCTCTAAATTGTGGAATTTTTTCGATAGCATGAGTTTGTGTGGAATGCGTTCTTTCCGTCTCACCCGGCGTTGGTGAGCCATCGCTTGGTCGCTTTAGTCGCAAATGAGTGCCGCCGCCTGTGCTGGTAAGCTCTTTCCAGTTAGACGGTTTTAACCTCACTCTCTTGGTGGTTTCTCGCTTTGGCAGAAATTTTGAGTTCCTGTGGGCATTTGCAAATTTGTACTCTGGTAGGTTGTTAAGACGCAGTGCATCTGGATCGATTTTAAAGCGAGCTAAACCCTCACCGCGCCGCAGAAACTGACGTTTTTGCACAGGGTGTTCGTCTATGTTGCTTATCGGGTCATTTGGTTTTTTTGGTGGTTGTTTGCTGGTGAAGACTTGTCGTGCTGCTGCTGCCTGTTTAGTAATAGGAGCATTTGGTAGTGGAATGATTTTAGCGAGTGGCGGAAGCTGAAGTGGCGACATCGGTGGCGTAGGCGTCTGCGCCAAGCGCATTACTCCTTCGATGTGTGGTAGATCCTGACTCACGTCCGCCATGGAAGAACTGCTAATGACGGACGCATTGCATGAGGACGTCATGCTCAGCCCGAACATTTCGTACAGTTTCTTCTGTTCCATGTTGAGCATTACACGTTGTGAGACCTGCTTGTCGAGGAGCGATTGCTGTTGGGCCTGTTGCCAGCGACGCAACTCCTCGAGGCGCATCAAAATCTCGTCCGGTGACTGGGACATAGTGCTGGCACTGGGTATCCCGATTGTTCTGTGGCCAGACGTGGCCAGAGTTTGCTTATCTAATTAAACTGAGAATTTTTTTGTTTGGTTTTGGTTGAGTAAACGTTTTTTTGAATTTTTAATATGTAAACAAAAAACAAAAGCGGCGCCTAAAATCTGACGGCTGGTTCTTCTTTTTGAATTAGTACACGAAATTTGGGTGTGTTGTGTGATGGTAAGGTAGAGCGAGTACACGTGGCCTTTCAGTCAGTTAAAAGAGTGGCCTAATTTGAAATTGTTCAAATGGAATAAAAATACTTTGGAGAAAGCTATCGATGTGTTGTATGGGTTACAGACGTTTACAGTAAAACTGCGGGCGTCGACTAATTTAAATATTCATTGCCAAAATGTTGATATTTTACAAATTCTAACCAAAAAAAAAGCGCTTTTCATAGTGGCCTTTATCATTTTATTATACAAATAATAAAAGTCATGAGTTATCTTATTAATATCACAAAAACATGTTTTTAATAGCTATATTTTACATACTTTTTTGTGCAAGTCCTGTGAGCCCTAAAAACTTGACTTCTCCGATAAGAATAAACCGAATCGAAATGCGCGCCGTACGAAGAAACGATATTGGACTCTTATTCGGTGAGATACTGGCGATGGACTGGAGAAGGACAACTCCAAATCCACAAAATCGGCGAATTTTATAGTTTGAAAAATGTTGGTCAATTAAAAAAGGAGTTGTCCATCGCCAGTCTAGACTTTATCTAAACATATATTGAAGTTTATTGATTAAACTCATGATCAAGTTCAAATTCAAAGGAAGAGTTCACAAAAAAACGTCATTCATAGGTTATGTATCAAATATTGCTTTGATGTAAAGTTTATTTTCTAGATATCGACGTACAAAATGAATTAATACCCGGTCAGCAGAAAGAGACTCTCGGCTATAGCATTCGTTCGGAGTTTTGTTGCATCCAAATGATTACGGGCGATGAAGATTGTGAGGTTAGGAATTTTTGATATATTATCAAAACGGTCATTATTTGAAAATTTTATTGTCTAATATTGATATTACGATTATATATAAAAATATAATATAATATAATATAACATAATATTATATATAAAAAAAGTCTGTATTTCTAGTTAGATTCTCTTACCTGTATATTTTTTGCAGATGTCGAAAATGATGGGTGGTGATTTCCAGGAACTAGAGCCGGGCAAGTCTACGATGATCACACTTGTATGGCCTTCTCTGGTACAGATTCAAAAACATACAAATTATAAAAACCCAATCTAATTCTTAAATGCAGACACTCTACAACCGCGTCGGTCACTGCGCTATCAGTCTAACTACAAATTCATACACAACGTCATCCCGAAAGAATGTTCTTAAGAGACGCGTCCACTTCAATACCACCATCTCGCGGATGCACAAAAATACCGTAATGCGAGGTGATACATATGTTTTAACCATAAATTTAAACTTATTTCTAAAAGGCAATCAACAGAATTATACAAACACTCCAATATTTCGGAATGCCCTTCGAAAGACTTGAATCCGTTTGACAAGTGCTCACCGGTAAATTGCGAAGAGAAGTACTTTGGAAGATTGAATCACTTCGATGCACTCAGAAAACGATGTGTGGCTGTGCCGATTTGTCAGGGCGATGCAGATGATGTGGTAAATATAATATAGAACACTTTGTTGGTTTTGGTACAAATTATATAAAATTCTTAGCCCACAAATCGGACAAAATTTTCTGCTAGTGAATAAGTTTGTCGTTTACGAATTATTATTTATTATTCATTATTTTAAGGAATCATTATTTTTTATAAGGGATTTTTCGATATTTTCAAGGTCTATACCTTGGGTCCAAGAGGATTTTACGACACTTGACCAAAATGGACGCAATTGTTAATTAAAAGTATTGAAAAATATTGTTTATATAAAGATATAAACATATTTGCGCTGCGCACATTTGCGTGTATTTCACGAAACAATAAAAAACTCCTAAGTTACAGTAACAATAAGTAACAAAAAAATTAGATAATTTTGTCACAAAAATTTTATTTTTATTTTTAACAATTTTATATTCGGTGCAGTGTAGTTAGTGTTAGTTAGCAGAATACCACCGCGCAACCTTCCGCATGTTTAATCGATATATA
>JAAAKO020082820.1:0-22802 GCA_010015015.2 Bolitophila cinerea | reverse complement strand
GCTTGTAACATATGTGCCTAATGCTTGTGATTTAATATGTTTGGCGGAGATGTCTTGGCTCAAAACTCTGCTCGTCGTTCAGAAAACACTATACCGTAAAATTTTTTAAGGCATATTCCATGTTCGACGTCATGAAGAGGATCTGCTCCGAGTTTGTAGTCCTAAAAGCACTAAAAAACGTGTATTGTGCTAGTGTATTGTGCTAATATGGAATCCGGTTCTAACTGTTTATAGTCTATACAGAAGAAATTTCTTCGACGTGTGGTGGTTAGACATTTTGTCCTGCCTCCCTATGCGGACCGTTGTGGGCGTTTGTCGCTAGAGTCTCTTTCTGTTAGACGTAGAAATGCGGGTGTGTTCTTCATTTTTGACGTTTTATCAAATCGCATCCTCGCAAAATTGGTGTCACTAGTTCAATTTAATGTACCTGCTCGAGTTTTGCGTGAGCATGATTTCTTAAAAGATAAAAATCTCAGAACTTCGTATGGGCAAGCAGAGCCAAAGAATAATATTGCCAAGTCTTTCATCCGTTTTTCCAGCTTGTTTGACTTTAACGTCTCGCAAAACTATTTCCGGCGAAGCGCTAGGTCTAACCGGGAACCTTGATTGTATTGGTAATGTCTTACACATTTAGAATTGTTCAACACTACAAGTTGTGTAACTTTAACTGCATGAACTCATAATAATTAGATTTTTGGATAGTTGGCCCTGGAAGGATTTGATATCTGAGCCTGATTTTGTATTATATCGATATTATTTGTTTAATTATTGTATTATTTAATATATTATATTTACACTACCATATGCTAATAATATTTTGTATGCGATGTAGTTCCAAATGGTCAAAGACGTCTTAAAGGGTCCTTTTGATGCCGTCTTGACATTGTACTATTCATATCAAAGTTGTAAAAAACAGTATAAAATACGCTTTGAAGACGTACGTCCGTCTGATACCGTCTTAATACTGTACTGTACTCGTAAAATCATTGTTAAATCATTGTACTCGTAAAATTATTGTTAAAGAAAAGAAGAATTTTGTTTGTCTATTGAAAAGCGGTAAAAATAAAAAGGGATAAAGGACTGAAATGTTTAGCAAAAGAGTATGGATTTAACAAACAGTTTTGAGGCGGACACTCCAAGCCACCTAAACAATCCATGTCATATGTGTTTGTATACATTCAAAACTGAAGGTAAAGTTTCCTATGTTCTAATATACGTTGAGGATCATTTTATTTTTAGCAGACATGAGCAAAAACTGTAAAAAAATAAAGAATTTTTTAGGTGATATTAGAAATTATATTGGTCTTGTATTACAGATCAACCAAAATAAAACGGTAGTTTTACTAATCAATATAATTATTTGCTAGTAAAAATAAAAATCAGTAAGTAACAGTAAAGGAGTCAAAATGAAACAAAAAATTGAAAGTTACAATGCAAAACATTATATATATGGAACATCAAATCGGACTGTAAGAATGATTCTTGCCAACTAACGACTCGCGCGTCCCACATGGGATGGAGACGGTATTTCATCAGAGAGTTGGACATTGCTTAATAATCCAAATTTCTAATTTCCATTCTCATATTATTTTTTATATTTTCTTTACGTAGCTTAGTACAAAAATAGCACACAAAATGCACTGATCGCCTATGTTTTACAGAATATTTAAAGTACAGCAGGTAGAGCCCAACAAATGAAGTGAGATAAACACTATCGCTTTCAAATTTCTCACAAGTAATAAAAACAATGTTTTTATAATTACGAATTAGTATTTTATCATGTTATTTACTGGAAACGATCTTCGAAGACCCATGCATTTCTCTCGATCAATAAACAGTGCATTAACTTTATTCATTAGGTCTGACTCAAGATTCGAACGAGTCTTCAGGAGTTGCTGGTGCTGTGCCTCAGATTCCAGCAGTTTTTGGTGCAGTGTTTCAATTGCCTCGTGGAGATCCTTAACCTCTTTGACCAAACGCAATTGAGCAGCATCACTGAGTGAATGTATTTTTTAAATAAAATATATATAGTACGAGTAGCATAAATAATATAATTAAATCACAAAAATCTTACCGACACAACTCCAGACCAGACCGATGTCCCCGTGCCTCTAGCCTAGTTTGTGCCACCTTTAGCGGATTGGTTTTGTCTTGAATAGATTTTCGCAGTAAATCGATGTGGCGCTCTATGCTGAACACTTCTTGCTGAATCTTTTGTAGATGCAACTGGATTTTGTTTTTCGCCTCTGCCATTTCTGAGGCTCGCTTATTTAGGGCATTGTTAGTGTTGCTCCAACTGTCCCAAACGGACGTGGACACCTCATTGATAAGTGTGTCTGTGTCGCTACGAAGTTGTGCGGACTTTTCACGTTCCTCTTGAGATCTGTGATGTAATTCAAAATTAGCACATCGTATTTATATAATATATGTGTAAACTTTTGACTCACTTTCTAACACGGAAATTACTAGCTTGCGACCATGTCTCGCTAGTGCTGACGGTAGGGTCGTACTTCTCGATGCCACCGTAGTAGTTTATTCCTCGACTAGAGTTATTAAGCTGATGGCAAACGGAGTCGATTCCGATGGCAGATTCTTTGTGCACCACGTCTTCTTCCAGACTGAACTGCGCAGCTCGGCAGTCGGACAGCTGTTTACTCACCTGTAAATAAACAATATATTTTTTTTACTATATATATCTCTATCCTTCTTATATACCATCTTGTGTAATTTCTTTAGTTTTTCCTGTGACGTCCGTAAATTGTCCACTTCGATTAGTAGACTTTTTTCAACAGAGTCATGGGTTTTTTCAACGCCTCGACGACCTTCTCGGTGGTACAAACACTCTTGTGCTATATGCAGTGGTGTTTCAAGATCCTTTTAAACAAAAAAATTGAAATAAAAAACACATAAATATTGTGATAATTTGTAGCCGACTTGTTCCGCTTTGGCAATGTTTCGGTTGACATCAGACAGCAATGCCTCTTCAGCCACTAATTTCTCAAGTTCTGTGTTCAGTTCGTTGCGCCAGAACGTCACGTCCGTAATACGTTCTCCGATACGAAAACCAGCATCACGCTGGCCTTGTTCCGTTTGTTCGTCTTTCTCTCGCAACAAACGCACAACATCACTTCGAACGCGTTCTGAGTAATTCCTATAGATATTTAATAGTATATCACACTTTAGCAATACATTTTTTATTATATAGGTAATGTACGCCTTATCACCGATTTGTATCCGCTTCCGCATATGCTGTCACACAGGCGTTTTGCCACTCGGCGGGCGTGTATCTAGTATAAAGAGCAGCCCGAGCAGCGTGCTGTGGATTCCGATCGAATCCAGTCACAAGATTTGGAAAACGCAAGGGTTCCGTAGACATACCGGATGGAGTAAAGCACGGATTCACTAGATGATTTGTAATTGGTTGATCAGGAAGAGGAGTGACTTCGATCATTTCGAAACCCATTGTTGGGCGCCACGGATGAGGACGAGGTGTCTACACATTTTAGTTAAAAATATATATTGTATATAAATAAATAACTTAAGTCGCGTAGACCTGATAGTACGTTCCAGTACGCGGTGGAATCTGAGGTCCGGACACCTGCTCTAGTACCGGAGGAGCACCAGCTGCACTCCATGGCTGCAGCTGCGAGTACATAATAGTCTGTTTCTCCTGTGTGCCCATTGCAGAATTTTTAAACGAAAATTTACAAGCAAAAGATGTATAAAAAACTATGCGAGCGTAATTTTGGTAGACTACTTGTCACAATAATGAACAAATAACGCAACACTTCCTTCGCTTTGAAATCATCTTTTATATTTTCAATTTTACTTTTAAAAAAATGTACATCAAATTTGTTTATGGGCTCGTTTTTGTTTTATTAAACATCGATCTCATTAAATTGCTTAATAGTTAAGAGTAATGCTCCAGTTCTCGGCCATGTTGACGGAGGGTTTACGCAAAATGATAGCGTTTCCTTCGCGCACGACCTCAAGAATGGTCGTTTGTCCTGTGCTCGACGTTAGTGTGGCCGATTTTGGAAACTGGTCTAGTCCAGCCAAGGTAACGCGTTCCAGCCACGAAAGTGTGTCATAGCTAGCATTGGAGTCAATGCGCTTGCTGGTCAACACATTGTCTTTGAAGTCAATCTGCATATAGAGATATTTGGCCTGACGGTATTCGAAGCTCTTCTCATCATCGATGTATAGCGTACCAGATGCCTGATAGATACGATCAAGGCACACAACCAACGTGTAAGGGTCGTTGATCATAAGAGTAGATGCACGACGGATACGCTCCTTCTTACCAATTACGGTACCACCACGCTGATAAACTGGAATCTAAAAATAATATTTTTTAATTTTAAGAATACACAATAACACAAAGTGAAACAAACCTTATATCTATCCACAGGAATGGAATGATAACCAATGGCGTCGACTGTGCTCAAATCATCTACATCGTACCAAAGGTCTCCTCTTCCTGCTGCTGATTTAGTTGGGAAATAAACTGAAACCTTGGTAACAGCTTTCTCCATGACAGGACGCACCATCAAGCGATCGCCCAACAAGTACTGGTTGTCAATGGCAAAGGTCTCCTTGTCAGTGGGATACTGCGAGAGCAGGGGACGCATAACAGGACCTCCAAAACGCTCGTGCTCGTAAAACAGTGTATACCATAGAGACAAGTAGCTATAACGCTTGCGAATGGCATCACGGATTACCAGTTTAGTGTCTTCTCCAAACAACCATGGTTCACGACGTTTAGTATCAATATGAGCATGTCCTCTCATAAACGGTTGGAATGCTCCAGTTTGATACCAACGCTCTAGCAGCTCAGGCTCGGGATTACCAAAGAATCCTCCGATATCTGCACCGCAAAACGAGAAACCAGCAACTGCCTCAGACAAACACATCTTAATCGATGCCTGCAAGTGTCCCCATTCGGCTGTGTTATCACCAGTCCAAATGGTGGCCAAGCGTTGGCTTCCGGCAAAATGGGCTCGGGTTAGTACAAAAGGACGTTGTGTCGCCTGGCTACGATCAACCAAACCCTTGTACGATGACATTAGGAACATGTGTCCATACAAGTTGTGTATATCTCTGTGCTCCCAGCCATCAAAGTGCTGATTGTCCTTGGGCATTGTTACTTCGGGTCCATTGAAAACAGAAGGTTCGTTCATGTCATTCCATAGCATCACATCATTTGTAGTACCCTTAAATATATCCACTTGATACTGATCGGACATGTACTGACGCACTTCTTCTTTAAAGAAATCAGGATAACTTGCCGATCCAGGCCAACACCAGCCCTCGTAGTCTTTGCCATCCTTATTCTTTGTGTAATAGTTTTTGTCCGTGCATTCATTGTGGAAATAGTAGTTATTATCACGTTTGATATGAGGATCAATAATCACAGTCAGATGGCGACCCTTAGCCGTTAGATTTGCTACCATATCTAGTGGATGTGCGAATTTGTGCTGGTCCCAGGTAAAGTATTTCTTTGAGTCTGTATACTCGATATCCAGCCACATTGTGTCCATCGGTATATCGTGTTCGTCGAATTTATTGTTTACCGTGTCCACGTCCTGTTCGTCATTATAGTTCCAACGGCATTGATGGTACGCAAGTGCGAACACCTGTGGCAAAGGTGCTACTCCGGTCAGATCGGTGTACTGTTTGAAGACATCATTTGGGCGAGGTCCAAGCAGAATAAAAGCATCGATGATGCCACTCTCTGACATGAAATTAGCTGTGAGCGGGTCTTTGTCTCCAGATGAACCGGATACCATATTCACAATAGAGGAAAGCACATTTTTATCAGATTCCGGATTGTAGATATCTACCCATGTCTCTGCAGCGTTTTGCCAGTAAACTCCGGCGGTGCGTTCAGTTCTATTAAATTTGTTTTAATATTAATTTGTACAAAAAATAAATCAAATCAAAAATAAAAACATACCCATGACCATAGATAACCGGCACGGATCCGTAAAGGGCCATTCCATTGTCTAATTCGTATTCAAACACGTCCAGATTGTACAAACGATACGGTTCACCTCCAGTAGTAGATTTTAGGGCAAACGAGTCAGCGTGCAGTGGAATTCCAAACAAAACCTGAGCCTGTGGGAAGGCAAAGTCCAAAGCTATCGCCTCGGGTCCACGTGGCTTAGAATCATGATGCGACTTAAAATTTTCATCCCATGATCCTGGGTCTTCATCCTCGATGCTCTTTGGTTTATTGTCTTCTTCTACGTTTGGAATTTCGTTCCCATCTTCATCGACGGCATTTCTATAAAATTATCGTTGTTAATTTTCTATAGAAATTGCTAATTTTACTTGTTATTTTATACTGTTGAGCTTTGGTGCGCAAGTGCTCGAATCGCATTAGACCCTTTGCGTTAGCTGATACAACTAGCACCTCGTCGTTATAAAAGTCAATTCGGAACGGAACTGCATGTACAACGGCCTTGTTTTTGCCAGATGTGACAACGATCTTCGATTCTGATTTCTCAATCACTTTAATGCTATAAAAATGTTGATTTAAAATTAATTATTTTTAACAAATTTTTGAAAATATATATTTACGTTGCAGGAAGAGGAGTCGATTGTAGTGCATCCACTACCCGGTATCTGGGTCCAATCGGTGTTTTTTCATTGATTTGAACATTAAAGGTATTATCCTGTATCGATAATTAATATAAATCATTGTATTTATAAATCACCAAATTGATTTGCATACCTTCAAAGCAAACAATTTAAAGACAAACAAGTGTCCGTTATCTGAGTTTACAATATCGGCAGTGATTGAGTCTGAATAAGTGTTAAGTGTAGACGGCTGAAGTTGGAATTGTGAGTTGCCGGGTTCTAATTTACGGCATCGACTATAATTTAAATTTAGCGGTTAATCCGGAATCAAAATAACAACATCGATTAGGTACTTACCGACAGAAACTGCTTTGGTCACATGTTTTAAAATTATTTCGGTCAACTCCGAACGAGTCTTGTAGTATAAAAGCGGTTAGGAACAGCAAAGAAAGCCGCAAACGAAACATGGTTTCGCCGGTGGGGTTACACTAAAAACATAAATTATTTCCGTTATTTTTTAGGTATCCCATTGCGTACATGATTCAAGCGCGTAATAATAGTCTTATATTTTTTTACAATAACTGTACTTTAATTGAAAACATGAAAGCAATTGCACCAAAAAGAATCATATATAAGTACTACAAAGACAAAACAAACATAGTTAAGATATTACAAGTTACTGTTTCTATGTAAACACTAAACGTACCTATTACTCGTGCTAACTTAAATGCACCACTAACTTATTGGGTTCGTTGCATTAAATATTGTGTAGATTTTTCCTGAATATCGACAGGAATTTGAAACAAAAATTATCTAAATTCTAGAACGACTTTTCGGTGGTTTTGTAATTGGTTGATTGCGTGTAAAAATGACAACCTTTTTTTAAACACGTCATTTTTCGTCAAGTTTTGACAGTTCTTACAAAAGCGTTTGTGGTGGCACCTAGCGAACATTATTGTACTATATCTCCTATTTGCTACTTTCTATTTGTAATTATAATAATGTATAATATCAAATAGATTTTGATACATTTTATTATTAAAACATATTTGCAATTTATAAATGTTGATAATATTATTTTTAATAAATAAAAAAGTGTTTCCACCTATCGTAAGTTTTCCGTAATGATTTATTTATAACTAAAACAAAAACCCTATAAATGTTTGTTTTATAATTTGGTAATTTTGATTGCATTTTGGCAACGCAACTTGTTGTATATTAGTAATTTTATTTTTATTTTTTTGTTATGCTCTAATATAATTTTTTTTTTATCAAATCGGTTCAACATTTGAAACGAGCTTAAATTCCGAATTGACATCGTTTAACTGATAAATCATAATTCATAAACATTTACTAGGTTATAGTAAACATTCAATTTACTCGTACCCCAAACTCAACGAAACAGCACAACACAAAAACAACAACACAACCGCAAAAAAATACAGAGAACAACAAATGTCAACGTGACAACTTAATAACTAAACAAAAATTCTCGCTCCAAACAGATAGGTTATGTGTATTAGATTTGTCTAGACTTGAAACTATAGTGACTAGTGAGTGTTGAAAACGCTTTAAACAATGAGCCAAGACGTAGAAGCAGCGCCGCTGGACGATGACTCCGATCGGGAGACGCGTGAACGCTCCGAGCTAGCCACGTTCGCGGAAGAGCTGCGATTGAAAATAGCAAGCAAGGCAGCGCTACGCTCAGATAATATGACATGCGTGCGGCCCCAGGAGCAGTTCTTTTCGCGACTGGACTCGAGCCTCAAGAAAAACACAACTTTTGTGAAGAAGGTGCGACAGTTTACCGCCAGTCAATTGGAAACACTGTTAAAAGACATGGTTGGCCTGAATTTGACCAAGTACGTATCCGAGATCGGTGCAGCCTTAGTCGAGGCTAAACTAAAGATGACCGATGTGTCTGCCGCAATAGCATTTAGCAGTAGCTTGCATAAGCTGTACTCCGAGTTTGCGTCAGCGTTCTTTGAGAGCTGGCAAAAGGCACTGCTCATCAAGCCTGGCGACAAGATTGCAAATGCTAGTAAAATGCGAGTTGATTTGCGTTTCTTCGCCGAACTCGTTTCAGCGGGTATATTCACAAATAAGATGGGACTGCCATTGTTGGGTGCCACCCTGACCAGTCTAATTTCGCAAGACAAAGAAGACCACAGTAATCTTGCGATTATTTTGTCATTCTGTAGGAACTGTGGTGAGGAATATGCGGGACTTATTCAAAAATCGTATGTCGATTTGGCCACGGTAATTTTTTTAATAATGTGCAAATATATATATTTTTATCACTGTTCCTTCTTTCAGAAATACAACGTCATACTGCCCAGTTCCGTACTACTAGCCCCAGATAAGCAGCAAAATCTTAAAAATCTGCTTAAGGACTATTACCTGACGTTATGCAAGCACTTGAAGAACGAGCATAAAACCGTCCAGTCAACAATTCGTGTAAATCGAAAACTTTTAGAATCCAAAGGCGAGGTGTCTACAGATCGCCGTGAAAAACTAGAGCAGATGCAGAGTAACTTCGAGAAACTTATAGTTTCCGTTCAAATAATGTCCGATCTTCTGAATGAGGACATGCCAGAATTGCCAAAGGGCGAGGAGGAGTGCAAGAGTGGCATAGTACTCGATATGATTGGTAAGCAAATTTAAATTATTTTTTTATTGATTTATTATATTTCTTTTTTATTTAGATGATTCTGCCGATTCACTGTTGGATCCCTGGGGTGATGAAGAGACAAAGAACTTCTACGTGGATCTACCAGATCTGCGCATATTTTTACCAAACTATGCACCGAAGCAATCTTCGGTGACACCAGAAGAGCCTGCTATGACCGAAGAGTCGCTTGACATGGAAATCGATGCTACACAACTGGTAGTCGACGAAGCCATTGTTTCCGAAGAGGTCATCCCAAAAGAGGCTTCACCAGAAACAGCTCTTGAAGATTCTACACCTGCTACAACGTCCTTGCCGCAAACTTCGTCGGAACGAGCTCCATGCACTAAACAACAATTCGAGTCATTCTTGCACAATCTTGGAAACTGTGTTAACAAGGAGCTCATCGACTCGGCAGCCATTGAATTCCTTTTAAATCTGAACTCTAAGCACAACCGAAAGAAACTCACAGCTACCATTTTTGGTGTACAGCGGTATGTTTAACAATTTTGTTCAAATGAATTCTCTATATTTATATTTTTATTTTTCTAATAGAATTCGACTCGATCTACTACCATTTTATGCTCGCCTCGTAGCAACGATTAATCTTGTTCATGCTGAGGTTGCCACAGATCTCGCACAGAAACTTAAGAATGAGTTTCGCTATCACATTACCAAAAAGAACCAACTTAACATCGAGTCCAAGATTAAGGTGGTCAGGTTCATCGGTGAAATGGTCAAGTTTGGTCTATACTCTAAAATTGAGGCTTTGTTTTGTCTGAAGGTGTTGCTTTTAGACTTCAATCATCATCAAATCGACATGACGTGTGCTCTACTTGAGGTTGCCGGTCAGTACTTGTATAATTGCAAAGAGAGTCGTTTGCGCACCAATGTCTATCTCGAGCAAATGATGCGTCTGAAGACAGCGAATGCACTGGACTCACGATATGTGGCACAAATCGAGAATTCGTACTACTGGGTTAAACCTCCAGAGGGTATAAATGCAGTGCAAAAAGTACGACCCATAATGCACACATACATTCGACATCTGATCTTCGAGGAGCTAAGCAAAGCAAACGTGGATAAAGTGATTAAGCTTATGCGGCGCTTGAGCTGGGATGACAAAACTATTTATGCGTACACGGTAAAATGTTTGTCGAAGGCTTACAATATTCGATACCATTTAATTCGTTGCCTTGCCGATTTACTGTCGGGAATCAGTTCATACCAGGATAAAGCTGTGGTGAAGGTTATTGATACCGTGTTCGAGGATATTCGAGCAGGTCTCGAGATTCATTCGCCAAAACTGGCACAACGACGCATAGCGATGGCCAAGTATCTGGGTGAACTCTACAATTATCGACTAGTAGAATCGTCAAACATCCTCAATACATTGTACTCGATTATTTCATTGGGCGTAACATTGGACTATGGAATACATTCAGAACTAGATCCACCGGATAGTGTGTTCCGTTTAAAGCTTGCCTGTGTTCTGTTGGATACGTGCGGACAGTACTTTACGAGTGCAGTCAGCCGAAAGCGACTGGATTATTTTCTAGTGTTTTTCCAGCAGTACTATTGGTTTAAACGATCAGATCCGATCTACAGCACGGGCGATGATAGTACAACATTGTTTCCGATCCTAGTCGATCACCTTTACAAAGAGTGTTTGTCGAATGTGCGACCAAAGTTAAAGCTATTCAAGTCCTACGACCAGGCCAAAGAAGAGGTAGAGAATTTGCGCTTGCAATTGTACCCGAATCTGTTTGCAGCAACACCACAGGATGGTGCCGGTGATGCTGCCGATACGGATGTATCGGAGCTATGTCCAATTGCTGAAGACGCCGAGCTAACGGATACAAACAATGAGCAAACCGGTGATACTTCGGAAGCGGTTGGTGAGTCTGACGACGAAGTACGCGGTGCCAATAATGAGGACGATGATGATGAAGAAGAGGACGATGACGAGGAACCTCGAACGGTAATTTAAATTTAAAATTTATTTTAAATATACTTTTTTGTTGATATGTGACATGTGTAATAATTCAGGAATCTCCCATCGATCTGTCGGATCCAATGCTACCGCGGCCGAAGCAAGAACGCGTACAAACACAGGAAGACATCGACTTTGAGCAGGCATTCGAGAAAATGGCCATCGACAGCTATCAAGAGCGTATGCGCGAAACAATAAAGCCCAGTACCAAGGACATTGCTGTGCCAATAATGGCAAAGGTTGGCAAGAAAACTTACGATCAGATCCAAGGTCCTGAGCCTAGTGCTCCAGACACATCAGTTCCATTCGTATTGATGCTGCGCGGTGCCAAAGGAAACAAACAACAGTTCAAGACGTTCAGCGCACCCACCGACAGTGCATTGGCCGTAAACTTACGCTTGCAGGAGCAAAAAATACGAGAAGAAAACGAGAACGTCAAACGACTGACGCTAAACATCACAGAACGTATCGAAGAGGAAGACTATCAAATCTCATTGTTGCAGAGCCAGCGACCACCTGCACCGGAGACGCGCACCCAGAAACCTGGTCGTCAAAAATACAAGCACCAGAAGGGTGCTCCAGACGCAGATCTTATTTTCGGGTGATTTTGTTATGTGTCACAGGAGCGACAAACGAGTCACGTGAGAGACTTGTGCTTGTTAACAGCACACGGGTTATAAGTGAAATTTACGCAGTATGAGTTGGAATGTAATTCAGAGCGTGTATCGTGTGCTCAGCGTAGAATTTAATGAGGAGACAGACAGAAACATACACACACACGCACACATAAACGGCGTCTGGAGCATATTCTTCTTATCTCGCACCTTGAATTTGTTGCAAGGTATTTTTTTGTATATTAATTTCTGGAATAAACTAAATTTCTGAGTTTAATTATTTCAATAAATTATTAATACTGTGACAACGAGTCCCACGGTTTAAATCCATGCAACAACGTGCTTTGTGATTAGTACAATGCCAGAAATAATCTCTTGTTTGTTCTTTATGTTCGCTGTGCGATACGCTATCTGTGTGTGCAACAAAAACAAGTCAATTATTATTATTTGTTAATTATTTACACAGATTACATTTTTTCTAGCGTGCATAACATTTGTGCAGCATCGACGGCGACTCTTTAGAAAAAAACAAAACAAAATGTATTTGATAAATTTGTATTCTTGTGGTTTTAGTCAGTCGTTGGAGTGTTTACTTTTCTGGTGACAATGTTCTATTTTTAACAATTGTGGACCATCTGTTTTTGGTTTTTGCATTAGTTTACTTAGCACGCAGATAGCTAACAGCAGGCTACCACAGCTTAATCGTTGGTGATGGTAAGCGAAGTGAACTTTAAGTAATGGTGGTACATAGGCTAATACAACAGCGTAGCTAATATGAGAAAACTTATAATCCCGCGTTATTCTTCCGTCCGTCCGTCCGTTATCATCTAGTATCAGGTTCAAAACCTTATGTCCTAGAGAATTGCAATTTGGAATACAGCTTAAGGCACGAATACACACACGGCGTGATGACGCCTTCTTCGCGAAAATTGTCAGCACTTTCTTAACGCCTTCTAATGCGCCTTCTAGCATCTTCCGCCTTCCAGACATCTACACGGAAGGCGCAATCAAATCAGGGAGGATCCCGTATATCAAATTTTAGCCCGCAGCTAAAATTCAAACGATTTCAAGGCGTCAGAAAAAATATTACGCCGTCTAGAAGACGCGATGCGTTTATACGGAAGGCGGTCTAGCAAGTGCTAGATGGCGTGAGGCGACCGCCGTCTTGATTAGAAGGCGTAGTTAGAATATGCCTGTTAAAAAGTGTCCCAACGGAAGGTGCGATTGTGCCTTCTATTTTGTATGATGTATGAAGAAGGTGTCATCACGCCATATGTGTATTCGTTCCTTTAGTGTAAAAGAAAAAAATACATCTCGGATTTTTATTACGCCGGGTTTTTTCTGGAGCAAAAAACTGTTTAATGAAAATTTGATTATAGCTATCCCAAATGACCTATTTTATTACGACATCAGAATTATTTTTAGTATATAGTAATAAAAAAATTAAAATAAATGGCCGCTTTAACTTTTTTGGCTTACGCATTTTTTTAAATTTATTTATTGAAGATTGAACTATTTTCCGACAACCAATGTAAAAATAATTACAATATTCGGTTAATGTGTCAAGAAACAATTAATTAATTTAAAAATTAATCAACCCTAAAAAACAAAGTTTTTCATATAAATTCTCTTCTCCTTTTTCTTTGTATTTGTAACTAACTTTGACCCCTAACTTTTTTTTGGGCAGCAGAGGGTTAAATATAGGCAAATATTTTTTACAAAAATTACTTAATTTGCTGCCTTTTAAATTTTCACCCCTTTAAGGGTTTTGACCATATTTAGTCACCCCTAATAAGAGGTAGGGGAAAATTTAATAGAATGCATTCTCATCGACAACAAGTCAATTGTCAAGTTTCAGCTCGATTGGATGACAGAAAGTTGGTTAATTATAGGCCGCATAAGAATCCGCACAAGCAAGCAATCAAGATCACAGACACGCGAAACTAATATAGAGAATTTAAAAACGATTTGTCATAACTAAATTACTATTTCCAGTATATATCTCAGTTTTATAATAAAATAATAAAGACATTCGTTAATTCAAAAAAATAAATATAAAAATCCCAAATATATGTATAAATATGTTTTATTTGTATAATTAAAACAATATAATGTTTAGTTGATTTGGTATAGATAGTATAGGATAGAATCTGTGAGTATGAGACACTTTTGTGTACTCTCTTGTTTATTTGCAGATATACTTAATTTATGCTTTTATTAACCATTGATTTCGGTTTAAGACAAAATTATAATCTTCTCTCGGATTAAGTTCTATTTCATGTAGTCTATAGCCAAAGTATGCAAAATTGTTTAATGGGAGCAGATTATAAAATTGTACATGAAAACCAAAGAACAAGATAATTTAAAAGCTCGACAGGACGCGCGACAAGCGTTTGGTTACGTTAGCATTACACTATGCAAGTCATCTTGGGGTGTTACACCCCACTGTAAACAGTGAACACTTACCTGTAAATAATGAAATATTTTTAGTTATAAATATAATTAGGAAAAACAAATAACCTTTTAAATCATGATCAAGAGGTCTGTTTGAAATCAACATCTAAACATCACGAAATTAATAAACAAAATGTTTTTGTTCAAGCAATATATATAAATTTAGACCAAGCTAAAAGATTTTAAAAGATAGCAAGATTTTCATTTACCAGTAAATGGGGAAGAGGATGAGGTAATGGATAATAAAGTAATAATATAAAATAATAAAGTAATAAATATACATATGGTATTATAATAATAATACATGAAATAATACAATAATTAAACAAATTATAAAAATAAAACAATATAATATCAAAGTAATACAAAGTATTAAGTAAAGGCTCAGATATTAGATCCTTCCAGGAACAACTATCCAAACATCTAATTATTAGATCATACTATTCAGTGGCTCTAATCCCTGTTTTCGACTGTGGACGTCTGAAAGATCAGAAGATACACAACAAAATTTTAGTTCCGTTCTTAAACTGATCATGTTAGATTAACAAGTTATTGAGAGTTTGCAGAGGTTTGTCGAATAGGATGGGTCGAATTCAAAAAAGTTGTTATTTAACTGACCTTATATTATAAAATATATATACATTTATTATTTACATTTAAAATAGTTAGTGTTGATAATATTAGTCTAAAAAAACCTCATCCGAGATATATCAATTTTAATTGTATTTTTTTCACAGCCCTTGTGCCCTGAGGGTATAAATAATTTAGCGTTTTGTTATACAAGTTTACTTTCAAGGGTGGGTTGCTTACTTTCAAATCGGTCGTAGAAATCCCAATTAACAACAAAATGTATATAAAGAAGCTGTCCGCAGAGCGGTTTGGTGACCGTGTTAGATAAACTAAAAAGAAAAGCCTTCATTGCATTGCAATAGTTTTTTTTAAATAAAAAATATCAACACGAGGATAGTCTAAAGTTTTTATAGTGTCGAAAATTGTCGCAGAAAATCTATCTATCTAAAAACTAAATAATGATAACAAGTATATGCAAAGAATCATGTTAAAAATAATGCAAAACAAGCTTAGCAGAGAAACTGCGAAGGACCTTAGTGGTTCGTGATAATGGCTAAAACTTAAATACAACACATAACACCAGAAATCGCAGTCAAAACAGTGGATGCAACAAAGGCAAAGACGGTTTTATCTTTTGGAAAGTTGAGTATGTATTTTGTAATGCTTGTGAATTAGCTTCCAAATGGCTGAACCATTATTGATGTGTCGTATCTGTCGGACCATTTGAAGGTTGCGATTTCTATAATACTTTTTGGGATAGACAAATAAGTGCTGTTTAATCTCGATTTAGGTGTAAAATCATCAGTAGTATTGATGAATTTTCCTCCCAATTTGCCAAATTAAAAAAATCCGGAACAAAAATATATTAGTTCGATATTTTTAGCCGTGTTCTAAGAAGTTCTCTAGGATGTAAAGTTTAGTCCCTGATAATTATTTAAAGAATGAACGGAGAATGAACGGACAGACTATGTGTGATTATAGGTTTTCTCATATTAGCTACGCTAGTATAACCTGCCGATTTTTTATTATTATATTATATGGAATTATTATTATTGAGGTTGTCAAATAATGATAAATGTAATTCGTATAGATAGTAAAGTATAGTATATATATGATGTGAATATTAAGTTAAAGATATCAATTAAAGATAATCACATAAACAGTTAACTAGATCAATATTACTCAATTCTTGATAATAATCAATTGATATGGATTCCTCTACCTACCTACCTCTTCAGATATCGAAATTGCATAATATTATATTATCAATAATAAATCACTGTAGAAATTATATATACTTATTTATTGACACCATGGTACTATACTTAGCGACCATATAATGATTCTTCAACCTCTGACAAATTTTAATAAAACAAGTATATAACAACATAATATTATAGTTAAAAAAACACCGGGACTTCCACGTATAAATTTCAAATTCTTTTTAAATTCCTTTACCCTGCACATCATTACAAAATATATTATTTTTAATCATAAAACAAACAATAAAGTTTACACTAATACTGATTACAAATAATAATACGGTTATCGATTTTATTTAAATAAACAGAAAAATTGCACTATCTCGCCAATATAATACAGACACCAAAGTCTATATAAACGCTTTGTTCTGACACGGATACGTTTAATTCCACTATCGGAATCACCAGGCATATACTCAAAACTACAGTGCACATCAGTGTTAACATTATGAAACTTCTATTTTATTTTCTTGTGGCCGGATTTTTGCTAATGGTTTCCGGAGTGGACCATAGTGTGTTCAAGACGTGCTCTCAGAGCAGTTTCTGCAGGTATGTCAAATGAAGTCGGCAAATAATTCCATGGATTTACTCTAGATATTTGCAGACGGCTTCGCAGCAAGACGATTAGTGTTTCTACATACCAGGTTGTTCCGTCAACTGTGGTCTCCACTACAAATCGGGTTACTTTCGACGTGGTTAACACTCAGAACTCAAAGTTATTTGTGGTAGTGCTGCAGGCCATTCAAGTAATTGAGATTATTTTATATTTCATCAGTATTTATATTAAATATCCTAAACAAATATATATTTAGGGTGGAACATTCCGAGTGCGTATAGATGAAAAGGCTGACATTCTGTCTGCTCGGTACCGCGTGGAAGACGCCCTAAAAGCTGAACCTACTTTAATATCGTATAATCTAATATTACATCACCTGAGATAATGGAATACTTATGCAATGATTGATTGCAGACTAACGACCACAACAACAACGTCACAGATAACCGTGACTTCAGGCACTAATAAGGTTGTTATCAATATGACACCACTCCGGCTGGACTTTTACAACAGCGATGTGTTAAGTGTGTCCATGAATTCCAAAGGTCTGATGGTTTTCGAGCATCACCGAACGAAAGCAGAGTTGTAAGTCTATATAATATGTCTTGGGTCTATTTTATTAATATTTGTATTAGCACAACGGCTGAAGATCCAGACTCATGGGAGGAGACTTTCCAATCGTGGGAAGATACCAAACTACGTGGTCCCGAAGCCATTGCAATGGACTTTACTTTTCCTCAGGCTGATGTTTTATTTGGAATTCCAGAGCACGCTGACTCGTTCGCTTTACGGTTAACGTCCGCCAAACAATCGGATCCGTATCGTCTGTACAATCTTGATGTTGCCTATCACGAGATTGACAGTCCAATGGCACTGTACGGTGCCGTCCCTGTACTGTATGGTCATGGGTAGGTTCTTAGATATTTTATTAAATAATCTGAAATAATATAAATCATCGACGTCAAAATTCAGTGCCTCTCGTACGGCTGGAGTATTTTGGCACAACTCCGCAGAAACATGGATTGATATCTACCCAGACGTAACGAGGCCAACACGTGCTCAGGCTGCCAACTTTATGAGTGAAAGTGGAATTATCGATGTGTTCATTCTGCTTGGACCAATGCCCAATGACGCTTTCAAACAGTACACAGATTTAACCGGAGTTGTACCACTGCCACAGGTAATTTACGAGAAATCATAATTTTTTTTTCTAATTTTGATATGAGTGATTGGTTTTAGATGAACTCATTGGGATACCACCAGTGTCGATGGAACTACGATAGCATTGCTGATGTACTGAACGTCAGTCGATTATTTACCGAGTACGATATTCCACTAGACACAATGTGGTTAGATATTGAGTATACAAATGGCAAGCGTTACTTTACATGGGATCCTGTGAACTTTGCCGATCCGCTGGGTATGATCGAGGATCTTACCTCGCAAAGTAAACATCTCAATATAATCATCGATCTGCATATTAAACGAGATGACACCTATTTCTTTCACACTAACTGCATTAATCTGAATCTGTACACGAAACAACAGAATGGCAGCGATTTTATTGGAGAATGCTGGCCAGGCGTCTCTAGCTATCCGGATCAATTGAATCCAGCAGCACGCAAATACTTCGCTGATCAATATCTACTGTCAAACTTTAAGACCACCACGAATCGTGTGATGATTTGGAATGACATGAATGAGCCGTCCGTTTTTGATGGACCCGAAAAGACAATGCCCAAAGATAACGTGCATTACGGCGGTTACGAGCATCGAGATATTCACAATTTGTTTGGTGCCATGCAAGTGAGAGGAACATTTGATGGACTCATGCGACGTGGTGAACAGAAGCTACGACCGTTTATTTTGACGCGTTCGCATTTTGCTGGCAGTCAAAGGTACGCGATCATCTGGACTGGTGATAATACAGCCGATTGGAGCTATCTAGAGGTTTCCATCAAGACGTGTTTGACACAAGCCACAGCGGGATTCTCGTTTTGCGGAGCGGATGTTGGTGGATTTTTTGGTAATCCGGATGCAGAACTATTCGAGCGTTGGTTCCAGGCAGCCTCATTCACGCCATTCTATCGATCACATGCAAATCTGAATACGCCACGTCGTGAGCCATGGTCATATCCCTCTTCGACACGACTTGTTATCCGAGATGCAATCCGAAGGCGATACACTCTACTGCCACTATGGTACTTTATATAGAAATTATTCTGTACCATTTTGGATTTAAAGAATCTTTTGTTTTTAATGTAGGTACACTTTGTTCTACGAGCACCAACTCGCCGGTCTTCCGGTTATGAGACCACTTATGTCTGGATATCCAACGGACACCAATGCGTTTGCCATTGACAATGAGTTTATGCTGGGCGATCGTTTGCTGGTACGTCCAGTAAACAAACCAAATGCATCCACTGTAGACGTCTACTTTCCGCGAAAGAATACAACCAATGGTGACATTTGGTACTATATTGATGATCCGACAACAGTTATTTTAAGTACGACAATTGGTTACGTGTCTATTCCGGTTAACAGATACATGGTAAGCCAAAACTTCAAATAGTAATATACAAAATTCATTAAAATATACACCAATCTAGGTACCAGTCTACCAGCGAGGTGGATCAGTTGTACCGAAAAAAGAGACCGTTCGTCTATCATCCGAACTCATGCAAAATGATAACTACACGTTAATAGTTTGTCTGGACGCTGCTGGCACTTCGGCCGGAACACTATACATTGATGATGAGAAATCGTACGAGTACAAGTCCGGAACATATCTATACCTAAACTATGTGTTCCAAGGTCAGACACTGACCAGCGCACATGTCGGTGGCATCGTCGGAAAGTACGTGTCTGCGTCTTACGTGGAAAAGGTAGTTATAGCCGGACTAAACTACGCTGTAACCGATGCATCTTTGGTGATGGCTGACAACACATCAAAACAGCTGACTGTACTGAGTACTGAATTGTCTACAACACTAACTGGACTGGACGTGCCCGTTGGAACGACATGGACGATTACAATTACCTCGTCGGTGGCGAGCTCTGGAGCTGCGGTTCTGATTGTGTGCCTAGGAGTGATGATTACCATGCTGGCGAAGTAATCCACTGTATAACGTAAAACGTTTATTTGTATAACATTATAGAATAAAGAATAAAGAATAAAATTCGTCGAGAAAATACACCTTATTAAATTGTCATGTGTCTTTGTCATTAAATAATGTTATTACACGAAATGAGTACATGCCACATTATTTTATTTGCGATATAATGTCCGCTTAATAGGGCCTTAACACAAACATATCCTTCTTTAATGGTTATTCGTATCAAATTGCGGGACTTTGATACCTTCAATTCAATACACTCGCACCCAAAATTTAATATTTATAGGTGGATGAAAGTTTTCTCACTAATTCGATAGAGAAAATTTTAATTTATAAAGATATTTTTAATTTATATGCGTTTTTCCCCGGTGAGAGAGACATATCATGATAAATTTTGTTTCCTGACCATCGGAAAGATCCACCATAGGAGTTTCTAGTTCAAAACTGTTTCACAATATCATGCTTATTTCGTTTCTTTATAATTTGAAAGGTACCACTACGTTCGGACCGACCTAGAGCTAAAATAAAATGGGGACACTCCACATTTAAGATCTTCTTGGTAAAGTATTGCCAATGACCATTCAAAATTATTTGTTGGAAATGGCCATACATCCTTTTTATAAAAATTGTATAAAACATGGCCAGTCGTATATACCTTTCGAGTAAAAACATGATAAAGTTTAATTTGTTTTAATAAATCAATGTTTATCTAAGAATTTATGAAATGGAAAAATGTATGTATATACTCGTATTATGAGTACTATCAATTGATTACCGGTTTAATTTGGCTCACTTAAGACCAACATTTTTTTTAAAACCATGCCATTTCTTAAATAAACATTTTTCGATGTACTTTAAAAACGGAAGAATAAATACACATACACATTAATTTGGCTTAATTATTTTTTTTTCTTTTAGTCCAATTTATCCAACGTTTTGTTTGTTTTGTTGTTTGTTTTGTTTTGGAGTTTGTTTTACCGATGATCTCATGAGCTAATACATATTTTTCCGTCAAAACATTTCTTTAGGCATAGATATGGGTATAGAAAATAGTTGCAGGGTTCTAAATTGTTTATATTTTTTCTTGATAAAATCATCGTTGAAACGGTCCAATATATATTTTTTGTAGGACCGCTTTATTTTCCAATTTCAGTTGTATTAATGCTTAACATATAGTACTTTACGTTTTAGGCGTTTTAGAACACTGTTTCCGCAAAAGAAATCATGTTGATAAAATATAAAAATGTCAAGTGCTCAAAATATGGTCAAAAATTAAGATTTTGCAGATTATAACATTCGGCTGTATTTCCGCTCAAAATATTTTAGGTATTAGACCTTTTAGAAATTTTAGAACATTTTAAAACAAGATTTTCTCTTATAAAAACTGTTTTCATTTAATTTATTTTTAGCATATGATCTTAACCTTCAATTTTACGCTAAAATTAACAAATATTATAATTTTAGGAAACACATGAAACATTTTAGGAAAGTTCTAAAATGTCTTAACGGTCTAAAACCTAAAATATTTTGAGTGTGAATACAGCCGATTAATGGCCAATAATAAAACGCAATGAAATGCTTCGATGGAATCAGCCATAACTGTTGCCACTTTGCCAGCAACCTTTAGTACGGACATGCAGAAGAGGATAAATTCCCGTTACGATAGAAAGAGACAAAACGGGTATCTGTAAAACGAGCGCGGTAAAAATGCGCAATAGGATTTAGCGCAAAACTGTAATGCTTGTTTTCAACGTATTTTAAAGGATAAGAAATAATGTTATTATACGAAGTTCGAATAATTGGTCTATAAACCTTTGGGGATGAGTGTTAAATTTTACCTGCTTTAGGTTTTGGCCTATTCTAGTTATAATGTTAGAGCACTATCTTGAGGCACAACCCGTGGTATAACCACACCTTTGCCATTGGGTCAAAAGTTTCCGCTTTCGAGACTTTTATTAGATCTCCTTCTTCAACCACTCTCCAGGTTATGATTTCTATATCCTTGCACTGTAAAATCTTGCACTAATTTATAGCCACCCCTCGCTTTCTAATTCCGGCAGCTTTTGGCTTTCAATATGGCTTGAATGAGCTTCATCTCTACAAGATCCAATACTATTGCCTCCATAATTTTGTCAGCAGCGTGCTTTCCACCAGCGCGTACTTAATGGTTTTGTTATTTTGTACGATGTTGAAGGGGCTAGGTTTTGGGTTGTCTCTGGAGCCGCCTACTTTGCATTAGTATTTCTGTCGTTTGGCGCTGAGGTGCTGTTCTTCAGAGGAGCGTTATTATTGCCACTTCTCCGACAGTTTCCTGCTGGCTGCCTCCTCGATGGTGTTGCGGAAGGCACTTTTAAGCTATTGCTTCTTGGACAACATATATGGCTCTGCTAGTCTTGATCTTAAAAATACCTTTCTATTAGTTCCCAAATTAGAACATCTTATTCTGGAACCATTATTATTATTAAATTCGTTTATTAATATCAAAAGACTAAAGTCTTATACAAAGTGATACCTAAAAGAATAGTGTACAGTATGTATGGAATTGTGTGGGATTTTATATAGGAAGAGGGAAATGTGTGAAATGTGAAAATCATGTGTTTTTCTTTTCTTTCATCTTTCCCCAAACCATACAGGCGACAGATAACGAGCAGTATAAGCAAGCAGCAATAGCAAATTCAGTATTGTATATATTATACGTAAAAAGTATTATGGAATTATTATTGGCTTGTTTGCATCTTATAGTAGTATAAATACCAAGCTCTTTGGGCACGGCTACCTTTTTTTAAAAAGGAATTTATTGTTATGAATTTACAGTGAAATAATTTTGATTTCACAATTCAGGGGTTATATTATAGCTGTACAGCTATTTGATGTGTGGGATTTGTTATATGAATTGGAGTATTAGGGAGAATGTCTGGAAGTTATTTAAAAAACCCTCATGTTACGGACAGAAAAGAGATAAATAAAACAAACACTATTATGCTGGT
>JAAAKO020082709.1:0-22812 GCA_010015015.2 Bolitophila cinerea | reverse complement strand
ACATTGTAAAAAATCGTACACGCTAGAAGATTTATTAGCGCATATATGTATTATGTACGCTCGCACACATACACACACTCAAATATGAATATTACCATTCAAGGGATATGGTGCGTATGAGACTTAGACGACTATGTATAATATAGCGTTTAGCTTAAATGCTTGCAAATTTTCAGGCGTGGGTGTGGTTGTTCAGCGTGCCTAAAAGTATTATTTTAATAATAATAATATAAATAATAACAAAATAATAATAATAAAAAATAAAATTCAGGCATTTCTCCTTATTACTGAAATTCTACAATTTATGTTTATTAAATCCCGAAAAACGAGATTCCCGATCTTATTTTTCTGAAAATACCCGGTATTTTTTCCATTTTAACTATAAATTCAAATACATAACTATCATTTCAACTTTAAAAATAATAAAATAAAAACACAGATTTTTAAATAATTAAAAAAAAACATTTTGAACTTAGAAAAAACTGTATTACCAAAATCAGATTTTTCAAATCAAATATACATTTTATAGATAGGAAAGATTTTTACTAAAAAAATATAATATTGTTTACTTTAAAAAAATCTTCTAGCCACATATATAATAAAAAACAACATATTTTTGCAGATTATCCAAAAAACTTTTTTTATTAGAAAGAAAAATGCTTTTTAAAATAAAATTTTAAATTTTTAGTTAAAAATATTTAAAGTTCTTAAATCTTTTATATAAATTTAACATATTTAAAGAGCTGGGTAACAAGCCGACCCAATCCTGCTAAATTTCAGTCTAAAAATAACAAAAATTAATAATTTAAAAAAAAACTTTTTTACAAAAAAATAAAATTAGAATAAAGATAGTTTTGGCTAATCTTTTACTTGTTTTTTTTTAAACTATTTTGATTGTTTTTAGCTTTGAAAAAAAAAGCACAATACATGCAAAAAAACAAGTAAAAATGAGCCTTTATAAATACAATTCTCAGAAAAAAAATCTACTTAAAAATAACGAAAGATTGTCGTACATAAAAGCATTACAATTTTTAGTAATAAATTACGACTGATTTTGAACTAGAAAATACCGACAGATTTTCTACTATAGATAAAAAAACATTTTTTATAATTAAAAACGACTATAAAATAATAATAGTAGATAGATTGTAAGAGAATGTTAATTTAGCACTATTAAACCAGAATGGATGGTTATAACTACAGCCAGGATAAAAATATAAAAATATGTTTGTCTGTGTACATTTAAAACATGCCTTAAAGTGTACTAAAAGATTGCTGATCGAATTTACAATCCAATGAGACCCACTTGACTTTGCCTATTTTGCATATTTTAAAATTTAGAATGCATATTTTTTACAGCATTTTTGCATATTTTAGCGCATATTTTTAAGATATTTACTTATTATTACTACATTTTATAAAATTTCTCCATTTTTTAGTATTTATATATTTAAAAACAATAATAATATTGTTTTTAATTGTATTTATATTGAGCATATTTGCATTTATTATATTCAAACGAACTTATACAAAAAAAAAACAAACTATATTATCCCACAAAAAAAAATGTACCCTAAATAAATAAAATAAATAAATTAAATAAATAAATAAAATATTAAATCATGGTAAAAACAAATTTTATATTTGGTATACAATATTTTTTTAAAGGGCACAATTTATTTAAACCCATTAAATAATGAACAATATTTGCAGTACATTTGAATTACATTTAGAATGTATGTTTTTTATAATAAACTAAAATATGAACAGAAAACATTTAATAAAAAAATATATTTGTATTTTTTTTTAGTGCTTATTTTTGCATTTTTTAGATACCTCGGTTTAGTTATAACTCTTCAGCGCAACTTATACGGTGAATCATCAATACACCGTCCTTAAAGTGGATCATTTTGACAAGAATGTCTTAAGATCGAAAAATCATCATTTTCAGTTTGGTAATATGTTTTTGAATTTTGTTTTAGTTAATCACAAACAGGCTATTTTAAGTGTACATCATTAAATTATCTACTAAAAATCTAGGAATTCTACAAAAAAAAGATATTTTTTCACTAATAAAGAGAAATGATATTTATTTATAAATAAGTAATTTGCAAATAGTAAAAAAGTTAATAAATAAATAAAAAGTGAATTTTACTTTGACTAATAAATAAATTTGAGAGTTTAACCGGACTACATCTGTCTCGCTATTAAACTGAACTATTTACTATTAAATAGAAAATGAAGTGATTAAACACATTATAGAAAAAAGTAGAGGACATAATATAGTTAATACATTTTGAAAACGGATGATAAGTTTTGTACTAAATCATAATTGCACGATTCTTTCGGAATGAAAACATATGCTAATATATCACTTAAACAATGTCAGTTCATCGCTATTAAAGTAAAATCACAAAAAAAAAAAAATATGCAAAATAAAAAAACACACAGTATTTTTGCTCCAATATAATGCAAATGGGAATCATTATTAAATGCAAGACATTGTATCACTATATTCAAAACAATAAAAATTGACTAAATCCGTATTTAAATAAAAAAACTACTCACTTCAAATAAATGAATTATTCACTAAATACTTTATCGTACGTCTAGTAATTGATCAGAAAGGTGTAATTATCACTAGTGCGAAATCATCATATTTTCTCTGTTCTAAACGACTAGCTTATAATAAAATTATAAATTGTACTTATCAATTTTTAAAAACAGATACATAGGCCTAACATATTAGCAGCTATTTTCCGTTTTCTTTGAAAAATTAAATTCTAAAAAATTTCGAACTTGGACAAAAATAAAAAAAACACCCAAAAGAATTGAAATAATCACACATACATTATATAATTAAATCTGTATATACACTTTTTATGTTTACCATATATACACCAGTTCGTCGCTTTTTCATGTCTTTAGTATCGTCATTTTAATGCGTCAGTGTATACAGCCATACACTATTGACGCATACGCCAATCAGTGAAAGGTATTTATCAATATAGTTATTGGAAAAATGTTTATTATTATTGAATAAAAATTAGGTTTCTATCACTAGTTAAATAATTAATCAGTATAAAAAGTAGTAATATTTGAAATCACTTAATAGATATTTCATCAATAGAAAATTGCACTATTTTTTATATTTCCAAAAAAAAATCTTTAAAAACTACATACCGTATATTGCTTTTACCAATTCTAGACAATGTATCACTATTTATCACTAAATCCACGCGCAGTCCAATATTTCTTGTACATATATTTTTGGTTTATCTAAATTGTGTTAGAATTTATTTTCTGTACATTTTATAAGCACCTATACCAGCTCTGTCTTGTGAAATGCTCGCTTCAGGTTAAACTCATTATATTGGCTGCCTCACAAAACACGAGCATATACAATATATAATATTATATTAGTATTATGCACTCAAAAAGGAATGTGCTGCGGAGCGTGTGTTAGTGCGTCTGCGCGTTATCATCTTTGCACATTTTCGACTCTTTGCCAACCAATTAGAAATGCATGCGCAATAGAAAAACGTATACAAAAATATAACTTTTATACATAAATATTATAATATTATAACATATATCTGCATTTAGATCTTCTTTTATGAAATTGCACTTGGGCGCTGGCGCTGCTCCGCATCTTCAATTCGCTTGCGCATTTAAACGCATACACGTAATTATATATGCAATGCATGTGCGCTTGCATTAGCACACCAGGTCTATAACCGTTACACAACGTGTACACCAGAGACTGGTGTGTTTGTATGTGTGTATGTTACATTATGCGCGCTAACGTGGCATGTTTTTTTTTACGCGATTAGGTAAACGCGTTACTAAACAGAACAAAAAAAAAACAATTAAAGTTATATGCATAAAGTTTTCGGTGCGAAAATAAAAATATATATTATTATTTTATTTTAAATGATTTTAATATTTCTTTTAACTAATAAAAGCCATTTTTCTTGATTTCAGGTCAGTCGTGCAGTTTTCCAGGATCACCGGCTCACAGTACCGTTGTTTTCGAGGATGAGACCCTAGGAAATGGAGCGGTCGCTTCGTATTCGTGTGAGCGTGGCTTCGAATTACTGGGTCCTGCTCGACGGGTGTGCGACAACGGCAACTGGGTGCCCGAAGGAATTCCATTCTGTGGTAAGTTCTTAGACTTAATATTATTATAGGAATATATGAAGAAATTGTGGTTTTTTATACTTTAGTATTTTGGTCACGAGCGCCTGAAAATGATAGAATAAAGAGGAGTATCTCTTACCTCAATCTCCGTGTTCCACATTGACTTCATAATAAATTGTGTGTCAGGGGCATGCCCATAAAAAACTCTAATACACTCACACACAAAAAAGTGGGTGCTTTGCAAATATTATGGCACATACTCAAAACACACACTAGCTCGAAGTGGACGCGCGCGGACCCATCTTAAATGCTATTGACCTCATAGTCGCGTGAATGCGCGTAAATTAACAGCAACCAAAAAAACGCACAATCGTTCGCGCGGGTTTCATGCGGTTTTGAGTGGGCACAGTCCAAATATACACAATATCCGCAGAAAACGGACCCCGACATCATCATTAAATTACATTCTCAAACTTAAGCGTAAATTAACAATAAAGCAAGAGCTCGGTTGAAAGCGCCACGTAAAACAAAAAGCAATCATGAATCATTCAAGTGCGGGCAGAGAGGCTCCGAGCTCGAGCCTCGACAGTGCACGCAAGTATTCCAGTGACCCAGTTCAGTGCTGCGCGTATGCAAAGCCCTATGGTCTGCAATTATATGTGTACTATATACAAGGTGTATAGGTACTGTGAGCTGCTCGCACTTTAATGATCCGAAAGATGCAAGAGACGACGAGAAGTATAAACCTGTGTAGTTTAAATAAACAACCTGCGTGTAATCTGTATGCATACATACATATATACATATATATTATACACACGACTTGTACGTATATACTCGTAGGTGCGGAGTGCGGTAAAACATATAATAAAGAGCAAAAACAGTTATAACCTTGACCCTTTCTTCGTTGGCCGCGCTTACGAGCGTACATTGATTTAAATTCTTGGGCTGTCCTGCACGCACACAATCTATATTATACAATGTATTCAGGTACAGGTACACTTAAGATTATTTTATAATTTTAACAGCAATCCATAAAAGAAATGGGGTATAAGAGTTGTATGTTTATGTATGCTAATGGTTGTATTTATGGATGCATAATTTGAATGAGTCTTAAAAAATACTTTATTGAAGAACGAGTTGTGCAACAGTGACCTGCTTACATATATTGGATGTAAAAACTATACAGAATTTGTATAGTGTTGAATTTTATTTTTAAATTATAAATTTTATAACATACAATATTTTGATTTATTTTTAAAATTGATTGCAGCGGTAAAACATAGAAGAGATTTCAACTTAAATTGCTTAGCTGCCAAAATGGCACATTAAAAAATATTATTGTTTTTTTTTTTAATTATTAGGGCATGAGGAGAAAATTGTACAATCATTGTACAATCTACATGGAAAAATCAGTAAATTCGTTAGCAAATACAAGATTCAACTTAAAAGTATTTGTTTACATATCAATCTAATAGTATATTTCTGCACCCAACTAAACAGATCCGATAGAAATACACTGATTTTAGTGTATTTATAAAATTAGTTTATATAATTAAGTGAGGTTGAGACTAAACTTCAAAGTAAAAATATTTATAGTGACCCTTTAAATAAATTAAATCAATGTGGAATACATTGTTGGGATCAAATATTGCTGCAAAATCTATTATCCCATTCGCCTTGAAATGTAAATAAAAACCAGCTATATTATATAAAAAACAATAAAAATATAGAAAAAAATGTTAAAACAAATTATATATATTAAATTATTAAAATATTACTAAAATATTAAAAAAAAACAAGCATCACATTTTTATTATTATGGAACGCATAATAATAATTGTTTTGATATAAAAAAGACACATTTCGAAGAATTCACTTGTTTTATTTGAATTTGTTAAATTTTATTTCCGTAAAATACGGAATGCAATTTTAACTATGAAAATCAACTGAAAATAATTAAAAACATGCTACAAATTTGATGTCCGTACGAAAATAAAATAACATAAAAAATGTTCTCTAACTTTCTGTAGATTTAAATATTAGCTAATGTAGTTTAATATTTAAATAAATGTTTAGCTACAACGAAAAAATTATGTTTCAAAAAATATTATTGTGATGATACCATTTTTTATCAAAAAAAAAATGTTCACAAAGAAATAAAAGTGTTACAAAGTATAGTTAGTTATAAAAATGTTTTTTATTTTTAAATTACACCTTTTATAATATGTTACTAAAATTAAACGCACTTTTGTTGAAGCAATAATTCATGAATATCCTTTTTTGTAAATTATTGGGCATAATTTGTAGCAAAATTATTGTTTTGTTACTTTTGTACTATAGAACTATACAAAATTGTTTAAGCTCAGTAAAAAAACAACTGTATTAGGAAAAACAAACCGTTAGTTGATATTTTTATTATTTTTTTATTAAAACTGTTTTTTTTAGTAACTGCATTATTTGTTTGTAACACAATTATTTATTTTTTATCACAAATATTTTATTTGTATTTTTTTTTTATTAATAAATATTAGCTTTTGTAACAAAATAGGCGCCATTTTTATGGAACATCTATTTTTCAAGAAGAATTTTAAATTCTCAACTTTTTCATATTAGTAACCACTTTATTGACAAAAAACATAGATTTGCAAACTATGTTTTTTTAGTGCGAAATGCTAAATTTGTCTCTTTGATTTACCGAATCCCAGTCTCTTACAATCTACTGAATTCTAATGCAAGATATTGGCTGAAGGGACACTTTGTTTACACAAAATCAACTGTTTCGTTGTGTCCTGTATTTATCAACAGTTTACATCGATTCAGCTTTTCAGATGAAATCCCTTTTAATTTATTGATTTGTTTGGAAAGATACTGATAGATTTGTAGCATTATTTAAAGACAGTTATAAATGTTCCGCATTTTTATATTAAATATCAACATATCCAACAAAAAATAATAAATCTTTAAAAAAAGCCCACACCAGTAATAAAGAAGACCTCAAAACATTAAAGTCTGCCAAAAGCATATATATATTGAAATAGGTGTAAGGATATAATTATTAAAAGAATAATATTTTCGTATAATAATTCAGAAATATCATAATATGTAAGTAGCATATGCGAAATTAGGTTAAAAAACCAACATTTACTTCGTTGTCATTGGGTTTTAGAAGAACAATTTTTTTAAGAACAACTTTTAGTTTTCGCAAAAGAAAAAAAATAAGAAGATCATTTTCTTTAATATTTTTTTTTTAGATTAGCTATTCTGACAATAATTTGCTGGAACTGCAATAGCGGAATTAATTCGCTGACGAACTTCAATTGCGAAATTAACTCACTGGAGAGCAGCAATTGCAGATTTAACTAGCTAGAAATGTGTCATCTCACAAAAACATCGTAATAAAATAAATTAAAATAATACAATCTAATCATATAAACAAAAAACAATAAAAACCGGCAGCACGCGCATTTAATTTATTTTTAACAAAACAAATTTTTTTTTTTTTTTTCAACACTGTCCTCGTTAAGTGGAAGATTGGCAGTGGAACAATTCTTTTGAAATAATATCATATTTGTAGTTAATTTGGCAATTTAAGTTCTTCAGTGAATTAATTCCGCAATTGTAACTCCAGTGAAATAATGTCGGAATAGCTAATCTCAAAAAATGAAATATAAAAACAATTTAAAAAAAGTATTGCGAAAACTTAATGACAAAAAATTTAATGGTAAAGTTATCAATTATTTTATAATATTTGAACGTTTTGGCAGATTTAGTCTTTTTGTGGATATTTTGAAGTAATAAATATGATGTTCGAAATTTATGAATACATTATTTCGGTCACACTTTAAAAGTGCAATTAATAATAATATTTTGCAATTTTAAATGCAATCATTATTTACCATTTGTCATATAATAAATCTTCGAAAATAAAAATAAATACTTCGAAAGGATTTTGGTCTTAATTGATGAATGCTTTATTAATTTGTGGGAGACAGTGAAATATTTTGCCATTTTTAGCGATAAATCTTTATTTTTTGCCTTCCAATTTTTTATAGAATATCGAAATGATAATCAATTTTTTTTTTATTATTAAATTAATGATAATCGAGTAAAGGGTATCCATTACCCACCGGTTACACCCATTTCACATAAACAAAATAAAACACGCATTTTAAAATATTGCGCGCGCATTTCTGATAATATTTTATAAACACACCACGTGCAATTGATTGTGCACACACACACACACACACTGTACCTTAGTTCGATACAAATTCCACGTTCTATACACCAGCATCAACCTGTTTCTTGGCAAGTAATAAAACCACTGCGCGAGCGCGTCTCGCATCGGCCAGTTATCCAGTATACACGCTGTATATAATATATATAAACAAGTTAAACCCATTGAGCAGCCAAAGCGGCAACGGCAACTGCGAGCGCAAATTGAACGAGTAACGAATCCGTTATTTTCTGGTATTTCATGTATATTATCGTATACATATTTTATATCTATGCTATTGGAAGAATTTTTGTATATAATATACATATTATGTATAATATACCTGTATATATATGATATATGTATACGTATTTTACACGATATACATAAAAATTGTGTATACTGTTATATTATGGTTAAATATTTTTCGGATGCTGAAATATCTAGCTGTTATTGGGCATTTCAACAATATTCAGTAATTTTGCGTTTTCTTATAAGTAATTCTCATGTTCAAGTAATAGAAAGAACAAAAACAAAATAATTGTAAAAATTAAAAATTAATGCAATGTTTTTAACTCGCCCTGTGTCCCACATAAGATGTAAAATAATAAAACATGCATTTATAAAATAGTCACATATACATATTATAATTATCTGAGCATACTAATGATAATTTCAATGTATACACCATTTCGTCGCTTGTTCATGTCTTTCGTGTCTATCTTCCATTGCTGGCTGTGTGTAAAGCTGTGTGTGTGTATAGGTCAACTGTAGATCACAGTTTAAAATACGATTATCGTTGGCATCGAGAACAACAGAAACACAGCAACAAAAAAACGTCTTGAACTAGATTCTTTAATTAATCCTAAAGACGGTGATGGTGGTTTTGGGAAAAAGTAAAAGCGTGTATTCATATGCTATATATTTAATGCGTGTAATTCTCAAGTGAAATTTTGAGTTTTTGCTGTGTTCTTATTTTGTAAGTATATATATATATATATATATATATATATATTTATATGTATTCATATGATTTTGACAATCTTTTAGACGTTTAATATAAATGCTCTTAGGTAGACACATTTGTAATAATGTTAACGTAAGTGCCTTGGCCGGCCGTTCGGTGTATTGTTTTTGTGTGTTTTTGGGCGAATGTTTAGACATTCAAAACACATACACACACACATGTTTCGACTCACCTAGTTGTGATCAATTATACCGTAGTTAAGTGACGAACAGACGACGCGACGCAATGCTGGTGTTTTGTTTTTGGTAAATTGCGTGTCGAGTCGTACTTTCACTTGAAAATTGGTTAAATTGTGCTCCATTATGAATGCGTGCTTAAAAATGATATAGATAATACATTTAAGTTATGCATTCCGGACGGAATATTAAAAATAAGAACAATGGACGACATAATTGTCGGACCTTTGTGACATATACATATGTTTCTCATGAGAATAAACCAATTAAGTGAAATTTGAGAAGAGTATTTATTTTTGTAGAAATTCATTTACGTTAGGCCTGTAGCTCATAAAAGTCACAAACAAACAATTCAAACAGTAAAATTTAATCATTTTTTTAAATTATATTATTTGTATTTATATATACCATACACAGTATAGTATTCTTAATATCTCAAGAGATACATGTCGAAAGTATACATACAAACATTTATTTATATATATATTGAAAGTCAACATTTTCCGCAGTCTGTGCCGCTGCGGCAGCAGCGCGGTGGCGAGGAAGTTAGGATTATCTAGACCATGAAGACAGTTATGCAGCGCGACTGTACAACGTGCGCTGACACAACGACGTAGATTGGATTTTGTTGGTTTATTTCAAATTGGTGTTTGTAAATATGCAATTTAAAACATTATACCCGTAAAGTTTATAAAATTTATAAAAAAAAACTAGAAGCTATATTACACAGAGACTGTGCAAATATAGACACCATTAAACTACATATATATTTGCTACTGTATACGATATTTATTTGAACATTGATTCTATTCTGAATTTCGCTCGAAAATCTGTGCCAAACAAACGACTGCTGTGTGTGCGCGCGCGCATGCAATTGGAATACGCTGGTGAACGCAACATTGCTTCGTATGGATAATTACACATTAAGGTTTTTATAGCATTTGGATATAGAGTACGATAAATATTAGAATTTTATACCTCTATACGATATACACGTGTCTTTCTATATATAATAAAGTTTAAATTTAGAGAGTAGATCGTAAAACGATTAAAAATCTTGAAATTCTTTATAAATAATTGTGGGTAATAGAATAATTACTATATTTTATTTGTATATTATAAATATTAATAATTTAGTACAGTTGGTATTTATATCAGTAATTTCACACAGGCTTCCTACAATTAAAAAAAATGAAGAAAAAAAATTATAATATAAGG
This sequence comes from Bolitophila cinerea, assembly GCA_010015015.2. NCBI lineage: Eukaryota > Metazoa > Arthropoda > Insecta > Diptera > Mycetophilidae > Bolitophila > Bolitophila cinerea. The sequence continues at coordinate 12,032 of JAAAKO020082709.1, read as the reverse complement.
CGAAGCTGGAGATTTCTTTCTGTAACCACGAGATATTGTGTAACGAAATAGTAAACGTATTAAGGTTATCAAAGGTAGGCAGTTTTAAAAAATATAAACATAGGGACTGTAACGTGTACGTTTTTGTGTTTCTGCTCAAACGTCTATATATAGAGGCGTTTGAGCAGATGCAAGGAGGGACGTGGTTGAGCCCTCACGGCGGACGGTCGCATGATCGTTCCGCTGAGGAGCGACCAGAACGAGAGGCCAAGTGATTGGCTCTCGGGTGGTTCCTTACTGGATCAAGGGCCTTGGGTACGCATGAGACGTCCGGGTCTTGGTCCGGCGTGAGACCAGCTTTTGTTTTAGTGTTCGGTGTCTTAATGTAAAGTTTTGTGTGTTTTTTTTTGGAACAATTTCTGGAGAGGCCTATATTAACATAATATTCTTTCCAAAATATAAAAAATACCATGAATAATTTCTTGTTGCCGAGAATTCGTGTTTGCTACCAAGAAAAAATACTGTTACACTGAATAAATTATTATACTCATACAAAATATTTGCACATAAAAAATGGTATTTCTTAGAGTAAATAAATGATTGTACATAAATAATAATTGTCACAGAAAAAATGTTTGTGGAAACATATTTTGTTTTGCTGTCATGAATTTTTTGGGTATATCATGTTTTTTGGACAAAGTATTTTTTATTGTTCAATTTAGATTTTTGGGCACATCTTATTGTTAGCTTTTAAGCTTACGAGAAAAAAACATAATTTACATAACATAACATTTCAAAATACAGATCAAAAAAAAAAAAATAGTTTAAATATTCAGTTTAAGAAAAGTGGTATTTTTAATCGACTTTCTGTTTAAAAATAATCAGTTGTTCAAGCTACTTCTTTATCGGCGGCCGGCTCGACTTAAATTAGCCGGCAGCTAACCGGCTAAAGCCGATTATTTAGTCAGATGGCGGCTACCCGATTTAATGTGGACCCGGTAACTAATGTGGACAAAGTTATCATTTTTTCTCTTACATATTTATAATCACAGTTACTATCGATAAAAAACTTAAAATGCACGATTTCCTTTTAAAAAAATATTGTGTACAAATTTAAAAAAACATATTTACCATGATCAACATTTTGTTCACAGAAAAAATGTGTTATCATGAACAAAATATTGTAATAAAATAAAAAATAAACTAAATATATTGTCACAAAAAAAGACTTTTTATTATAAACCTTTTTTGTTTATTTTTTGGGTATAGAGTAGAGTGGGGCGAAAGAGCCATTTCGTCTTTTCTCGCTTACGGTGTGTCCTATGAAGTTGACGTTTTGCATGAACAATGCTTACGTCAGTCCTCAAGATTAATATAAATATAAATCTGATCGGCAAAACAGCTGCCGCTATATAGCGTCATTTAATATTTCGTAAAAAGGGATTGAACAGTGAAATTAAATTTAAATGTAAGTGTTTTTAACAAATATATGTATCGTGTATGTAATGATAATTTCGGTTTGGGTTGGTGTTCGTGGTTAAGGAATTATTTTGATTTTTCCGTGAAATGTGTTTGTGGGGCGAAAGAGCACCGTATTCTAAAAATTTTGCAAGCGTGAAATTTCAGAAGCACTTTCTGACAACTGCTTCATCGGGTCCAGATGGTACGGGAAAACCGTCTAAGTAGATGAAAGGCAAACCATTTTTGATAATGTTGCAATGCTTTCAAAGATATGCCAGCAATACGAAAAATAATCCAGCACTGCTGATTCGAGACAACCATGACGTTTCTCATTTGTCTTTCGCTTTATTAGTCATAAAAATGTACATTTATGGTTGACACTGACACCTCATACAACTCACAAGTTGCAGCCATTGGACAAAGCTGTTTTAAGCTAGTCAAACGGGCGGCATGAAATAGACCCAATAACATTATCAGTATACAACAACAAAAACATAAAAACAGATTATGGGACATTTTTACAAGGTATATTTCGCCTGTCACCGTGAAACGTTTGTTCAACATTGCCTGCGATAATTAAACTCGGTAAAATTTCGTCAAAATCATCACAATCTGAATCATTCCAGATTTACCGTAAAATCAACCACCAGAAAAGTATTAATTTTGTGCAAAGGGGTCGTTCTAAATTATAAAGGTTTGCATTATTCTAAAAAATATTTATTTTGCCGTTACTATTATTATTTTCATGACTTTTTAGCAAACCAAAAATTGGCTCTTTCGCCCCACCTGGTGGGGCGCAACAAAGGTAGATTCTAGAAACACCGTAAACAGTCTGTATTTCTTTGTTCTATTTGATCGTACTATGTCCGTATGGCCTTGTTTGTTTCGAAACATCCATTAGCACATTTGCACGTAATGTTTTACTGTATAAGTTAAGATAAGAGATAAGAGATAAGAAGAGAATAAGAGCATGGCAAAAAGCGCTTCTGTTGGTGTGCTTCTAAGAGCTCCTGTTACAGATACGCATTCCGTTCGTTGTACCTTCTCAATGTGTTCCCAGAGGCGAGTATCACTATATCGTTGGCGTAGGCTACGGCCTTTATGCCGGTATATTGTAGTTGAAAGAGAATCTCATCCACCACCAGAAGCCATAACTGTAGAGATAGCACCCCTCCATAGTGGCCTTTCTTACCATAGTTTCGTTATTCGAATAAGCTTTTATTATTTGAAATGCTATTAGGTGGTTGTATATCCATTTTATAATTTTTGTGTTTATTTTATGTATCTTTAGGGCATCTATAATGGCTCCAGTGTGTACATTGTTGAAGGCTCCCTCTATGTCTACAATGGTTGTCAGCGTGTATTGCTTAGATTCCATGGATCTTTCAATTGTTTTGACAACAGAGTGGAGGGTACAGTCAGTAAACTTATCTTTGGTGTGCGCATGTTGTGTTTCCGCAACAAGCGACTTTTGAGGAGAAATGAAGTTAGACCAATAGGTCTGTATAAATACAACCTTAGATGTCCTCCAGTTTATAGGTACAAGTTCTAGGAAGAGACATGCTCTGAAAATATCGGATAAAAGGTTTATTGCCAAGGGTCCTGCTTGTTGTAGTAGAGCAGGTAATATTCCATCTGGTCCATGGGATTTATATGGTTCAAATAATGTTATCGCCCACTTAACTTTATAGCCACTGTTACCACTTGTGCATTGAGTGAGTTGTCTTCGGGGAAGATAATTTGATTAACTTTCGAAATAGGGAAATGTGTACCTTTGTCCACTTGCCATCACTTTTTTGGATCTCTGACTATACCTCTTTAGTTTTCGAGAGTATACGTCTTAGTCTTGTTGGTAGTGAGCGTGTGTGTCTGCGCCGATGATGAGAGCTGCCTTTCTACGGTACGCTTCACTAACAAGGACCGCGACCTCCGGTGGTGGAACAACCTCCTCATATGCCATGTAGGATGATGCTATGAGGATGCTTTGCTTCCTGTCTTTACGGTCGGTGAATAGTCTTTCGTGCTGTAATTAGTTTCAAAAAGTATATTCAGATTATTTTTAGCCAAAATGGCTGACCTGATTCAACCTTCTTATTTGGAGTGGAATAAATTGTAAGACCCAGAATTTCCCCTCCTCCCGAGATCCAGGGTTTTTAAATTAGTGCAATGTTATCCTCCTCCAACGTGTGAATGTTTATCTGCTGGATTCTGAGTCTTGCCAATGGATGACGTTCCTCCGGTCTCCTTTACATCCACACTTAAGCTGTTCAGCTCCTCGTCTAAGCCGTCATCGGAGTTGCTTTCAATATCGGTCTCTATGTGAATGCTTCGGAAGTTATCATTCATCAGAAAGTCCGTATCAGATACGGCTCTCCACACTGGCTTTCACCATTGCTTAGATGAGCTTCATATCCACAAGCTCCCATTTCGCCTTTGATAGTTTGCCATATAGAGAGTTGGCATTGACGAGGGCAACCAGCACCGTGCTTTCAACCAGCGCGTCCTTCATGGTCTTGCCCTTTTGCACAGTATTTAAGGGGCCAGGTTTTGGGTTATCTCTGCTGAGGAGCGTTGCCGCTTCTCCGAGAGCTTCCTGCTTCCTCGATAATGTAGAAAAAACCGTTGTTTTAGCTTTTGAGCCATTCCTTCCTCTCCAACGTGGCTCTACTTGTTCTAATAGTCTCACCTGCCCACTCCAGATCCTTGGTCTCCTGCGAGTTTAATGAGGCAGATGAGATGTTTGCGTGCAGATTACGTGCAAAATTTGCACTCAAACTGCACCTCACGCTTAACTGCAAACTTCGCACATAATTTGCACGTAAGCTGCACTCAAGCTGCCTCTCAAGTCTCCGTGCAGCTTAAGTGCAAAGTATGCACGCAAAATGCATCTCATTCTTACATGCAAATAACTTGCAAACTCTGCACGTAATTTGCACATTTTTCTTGCGTTTGCACGCAACATTGGGTGCTGTTGTTGCTTAAAATCTGCCCTGCGTGCATACAAATTAATATTTCTATAGTAGCAAGTAATACATAAAATTAAAATATGAGTTCTTCTTAAATAACTATTGATGTTTGATGTTGTTTTGTTTATGTGTTTATTCCGTGAAGGTCATTGTGAGTATCTGGTAAATCTCTAGCGAATTATAATGTCGACTTTTATTATATGTGTTTCATATTGAGTTACATATGGTGCTCTCTCGGCTTGCCACGCATTGTGCTCGCGTTTTCGTCGCCCGTCTTCGACGCATCGCTTGTGCTTGTTTCTTGTGTTAATTAATAAAATTCGCAGCAATTTGAGTTATGAGCCGTGTAACGGAGAAATACATGCGTGCAAATTACATGAAGATTGCGTCGACAATTTTCTTGCGTGCACAGAATGTTTTACGGGTATGCAACATTGAACCATTGCAACAGTGACTTAAAACGAAACATCTGCCATAATGTTTCATGTTTTGCTGCTTGGGATACCTTATCTAAAATGTCTTGGCAACACCAATCTAAACAGCATACAGCACAAAAGAAAATGAATCCAACGGGTGCCTAAAAAAGTTACATTAATTCAAATAAGTTCCGGTCGAAAACTGAAACCCGCCGCTGACTGTTTTAAAAGGCTAGCCGCCGCCGCCAGCCGCCGAGAATTTATCGACTGAAATCTGTTGATTTCGGCTTAAATATTAAATTGCAATGAAAGACCGCCGAACTTATTTATTGGCCATAGTAACAATATTGCAAGAAATAAAATATTTTTAGCATGGAATCGGGAACGTGAGAGAATTGAAAAGGAACGAAGCGATCGCAATGAACGAGAGAGGTTATTAGACATGGAACGTGAGAGCCGTGAGCGCGAACGTGAAAGAGAGCGAGAACGAGATCGAGAAAGTAACGCTAGAATCGTACAGCAGAATGGACACCGTGGACTTGACGCTGAAGTAGTAGAGCGTGTCAAACAGCGCAAAGAGGAGGAAGAGAAGAGAGAACTAGAACGGAAACAGGCTGCCACAAAAAAGTTACAAGAATTGGAACAGAAGATCAATAAGAAAAAGGAACTCGATGAACACGATATGCACAAAGCCGAAGCTGTGTCCGACTTTAAGGCGATGACACAAATCGGTGGAGATGTTGCTAACCGTTATCCGACCAGAGCTGAACAGGAGGCTCGTTCTCGAAATGATCGCGATTATAAAGATGGTCGCGATCGTGAATTTAGTCGCTACGATAAGTACGATCGAGAGTCAAACACTAGAGAGCGAGACTCAAATTATCGCGATAGTTTTAGAGATCATGGAGATCGTGTCGACAGGAACGATGGAAGAGATAATACAGTAATTCCATTCTCCAAACAGTTTCAGTCAAACTTGCCACCAAGATTCCAAAAACAACAGCATCACGATAGAGTTCCATTTGTTACTGCCGCTTCTGGTGCGTCAGGTACAACTAACAATGCAAATAGTCGTTCTAGCATCAACAATGCCACTGCTTATCAAAACGAACAAAAAAATGTTCCGTTTGCACAACAGTTTGATCCTCGATACATTCATTCGCAGAATGCGAAGCATCAGCAACAGCTACAGGCATCCGCACAGATTCTTCGTAAAAATAATTCCGATGACTTACGAACGAATGACCGCAAACGAATTAATTCAGAAGATGAAGATCGATTTAGCAGTGAACGAGATGTGGATAAAGCATCTATTCTGGCAAGAAGTATTTCAGACTCCTCGCAACGCAAAACAAGTGTTTCAAGCGAAGACAAACCTTTGGACAGTTCGTACAGGTCTGAACGTTCTGAATCACATGAGTTTACAGGATCTTGGGCCGACGAGCTAGAATTGGAAAATAGACGCAGTGAAGCTCCGGCCGAATCACCTGCATTTCCGATAACATCCGAGATAAATGAACCGGTTCATATTCTACAAAGAGTTCCAAGAGTTTCTGAATGTAGAGATGTAAAACAAAATTCCGAAGATCGCGAAATAAAAGCAATTACCGAAATGACAACACCTCAAATTGTTCGTGGTGTCGAAAATTGGGCAGACTGTGTGTCTGACACACCAGATAGTACTCGATCACTAGCCGATACATCAAACGATCATTTAAATCAACTCGAATCATCTGAGTTAGCTGAAACCGTAACAAACCTAACTGATGAATCGAAACAAATGTTTGATAAATTGTCAGATAATATGGATGATTTGAAAGTGAGCGCTAAGGATGATGATAAGCAATCGACTCGTTCGTACACGTCAAAGGAAGTAATTAATTCAAGCGATGATGGAAAATCGTCTAAACGTCCCATTTCTCGAGGTGGTAATGTTAGTCGAGGCGGTCGTAATGATAACCGTGAATCAGTTTCACGTGGAAGCTACACTGGATACAGAGGTGGAAATAGTGGAAACAGTTGGAATCGCCACGGAGGTGGTGGTGCATCTAGGTCAAACCAAGGACGTTACAATGATTACGGTAGCGAAAGTGAAGGTAGTGACGAAGGAGATGAAGTGTACCAAGTTGGAATTGATCGTAGCCAAAGGCAAACTCGAAAGCCAATAGGTGGTTTTATAAGTGAGTCCGCTATCAACCCGACTACTTCAACAAAGGAAGGCTTTGCACCTCGTGGTGAACCATCTAGACGAGGCCGTGGAGCAGCTGTATTCCGACAGGGTATTTTACCTACAGCGAAACGCATCGACAACTATGGTCCGCCAAGTTCAAAAAGTCCATTCGGTGCTAATGATGAAACTAAATCGGCCCAGAATGCATTAAATGCCGCTCTTACGAATAAGAAAAGCAATACATCTACGGACAGTGCTCGAAAATCAGGCGAGGACACTTATGAAAGTTTGTCTGAACATTCTGATACCGCCGATAGCAAATCCAAAAACAAAACTGCTGCGCCCGGTACCAGTACAAACAAAACACGCGACGAAAAGAAATCCACCAAACCATCGTTTGGAGGACCTCAAAGAAAAGATTCTTTAAAGTCTGGTTTTCAGCAGAAGATTTCAAACGAAACAACGGACAAAAAGATTCCAAAAAAAGATGAGATTGTGCCTAATATTACAACAGGTGGACAACAACGAAGCAACAGTAGCAACCAACAACAACCCTCGACGACACTAAACAGACAGAAGCCGCGCGATGAACGAAATACTGCAAATCAGGCAGCTGCAAAACCAACTGCCAAACCAACGATGGGATCCGTTGCCCAACCCAAGGGCGCTGCGCCACAATCGGGTCAACAACAACAACCACAACAACAGCAGCAACAACAACAACAATGTCCTGCAACAAAAAATGCACAAGATAGAGATCGTAACAATCGTCAGGTAAAACTTCCACCTCGTTTAATGAAACAGCTTGAAAACACCAGAATTCAACAACAGAGAGTTTCCGATGTTAACGGCGGTAGCTTACCGCAACCGACTAATGCATGGGACAAACCGTTGGGATCGTCTCTACGTTCATCAGAAAATGAAACGGTTGAAACAGAAGACTCGGAAAAAAGTGCTCGACAAACTGGAGTCTCTACGGATGAAAAGTCAGAATTGACGTTTAAAATGAAGACTGATAACGGTAAACCACTTTTGGATGGATCGTCGCCACCAGTAAACACAATTATATTTGAAAACACTAACTTTAAATCTTTACCACCACCGATAAAGAGACAAACTGCTTCGTATCAACATCATTCTGTTGGCAATAATCAGCTCGACAAGAAACCAGAAGATGTCTTTAAAACTGCTTCAGCAGGCGCATTCCAAGAGATTTTAGATGCACAACAGGTGACACGACCATCATCCCAGCAAGACGTAACTCTTTCGTCAACGATACAAAATATTTCTTTCCCCAAGTCTGACGCCGATTACGAGAAGGACATGAAACTAGCTTTTACATTTGAATCCGAGATTTCCCAACTTACTGACGACAAATGCGTTCCGCGCTCGGCATTGCACTCGGTACAGCAAGCTTCTGTGCAAAACACAATTTCACCGTCTACTGCTGACCTCAATACAAGAATTGCGAGCGTAAAGAAAGTATGGGAAACAGCTCCTATGACTACCGTTCTGGAACATATTAATAACGAAGATTCTCACATGAATCCAAGTTTTGTAACATCGCAGCATCAACAGCATATGCATCAATTTCAACATGCACATGGTGGTATATCGCATGTTCAACACGCTCTATCGCCTGGTCCCGGATCATATTCTACATCGTTCTGTTCAGAGCCAAGTGTCCTGGAACAACACTTTTCAAAGAATAACCAAGACTCTGTGGACGTTGAGAGTGGCTACAGTCCTAGTCCTCAACATAATCAAGTTCAACATAATATGCATCAGCAAAATGCTAACATGAGTCTAAAACATGCAGCTGAAGCTCTGGGTACAAATACAAATGTATGCAAAGTGAAACCAACACAACAACAATTACATCAATCGGCTCTTGGATTGTCTCCTCCTCCGATGCAACAAAGTAGTTTACAAACGGCACCACAACCATACTATCAGCAAACACAATTCGGTGGAATGTCGGCTATTCCTTCTCCACCAGCGGTTCTATACAATTCATCACCAATGTCGACACAAGGAAGTTTATACGGACACTTCCAAATAGAAACTGGTCGTTCACAATTCTCACAATTTCCAACACACTATGGTGCAGCTGGAAATGCTGCATACAATACGTACATGCAAACACCACCCAATTTGGCTTCAGCTCCAACCCAAGATATGTACCAGAATCTAGCTTCTCAGTTCAGAATGGGTCCAGCTGTTCAGACCCCATTCAATCAAACTCAGCAGCTAAATAATCCAAACACGGTGCTTATTTCTACGACTTCAAATTCATTGATGTCTGCCACTGTAAAACCAACACCACAACAGATAGGCGCAATCGGGTCAAAGTCTAACTCGGTCGGCCAGCAATACGCTCAAGGCTACATGAATTTGTATCCACAGCAAGCGCCACAATTACAAAGCAATAGTTATTACTCAAATTCTGCCGGTGCCCAAGGTCCCTATTTCGGTACAACTGGAGCAACACAAACGTATGGTATTCAAGCAGCTGGCATGTTTGGTGGTCATAATGCACCATCTCAGTCTTCGGCACCGCAGCAGCAACAGGTACCTGGATTTGGGTCTCAATTCATGAGCTCACCATTGATGGCAATTAATCGTCAATACCAGGGTGGACCCACACAGCAAAATGCTGCAGCCTACATGAAATCAAATCAACAGCAATCTCATATACAAGACCCAGTGAGTTTTAATCCATATTTGCAATGAGTTGTTAAGAGTACAAGCGTAATTTTCTTTTTTAAACACCCTATCAGTATTTTATTATTTTTGTATGAATGTGTCCCTAATATTTTGTGTTTTTTGTGTAAATGTCTTAGATATACTTATTGCATTACTGCGCTTTGTTGAAATAACACATTTAATAAACTCAATAGATTTTGTAACAGTTTAATAAACACAGTTATTCCTACAAACTATTTGTTTTTATTATCCAATGATGTATGTTTCCTTATTTCTATATCTTATTCTGTTTTTTTTTGTTTTTTTTTTTAATTTAGAGTTGTCGCCAGTTAAAAAGCCCTCTAAATAATGACGTGACCATTGGCCTGAAGCAATCGCAGCCACAACAGAGTCCACCGCATCATAAAAACTATGCACCCACTGTAAGTATTAATTTTTTTTTGCTAAAATAAACTTTATCTATTATAATAAAAAACAATTTACAGTGGGAAATGCAAAATCAGGTATTACAACAACAGCAACAGCAGCAGCAGCAGAATCTGCAGAACAGAAGTGGTATGTCTCAAAATAATATGCCTGGCCGTCCTGGGCAAGGACCTCAACGCTACCCGACCCCAATCCAACGGCCGACAAACTATCCACAGCCCCACCAACAACAGCAATCCAATCAACAACAGCGTCCCGTGCGTCAGCCACATATGTGTCAAGTAAACACTGGCGCTCCGATGAATAAACACTACTATGGGGCTGGCAACAGAGGTTAGTAACATTGTCTAGTTGATTAGGAGAATATTGTGTTTTAAATTAATTATATTAGTTGGTAAACGTTAGTTGATTGACTTTCAAAAGTTTACCACTATTATTGGTATTACATTCATGTGGTTATGTACAATTGCTAATAAAAAAATCTCAATAATATATTTTCAATTATGCTTCCAAAACTTAAATTATTATTGTTGTATCAATTTACTAGTAAAATAAATGCATTATATTTTATTTTAAATACATATTTGTCTTCAATTCTATTTTATTTTGTATTTGGGTTGGCTGATATTGCCAACCATTTTTGACTATCCAATAGTCATAAACATATGTTTTTACTAAATTATTCAGATGTAGATATATGCATTAAACAATGAATCTTGTACACATTATTTTGTATTATGAAGATCTTATAATTTGAATGCAACCGTCGTTTTGTTTCTAAAGGAGGCCACATATCGGCAAGTACTGACCAGAACATGGGCGTAATACGGCCACCGATTGAAAAAACAATGGAGAACTCAAATGCCGATGGAAACAAGGAAGACGGACAAAATATTTAAAGAAAAACTAAATACATTCAAACCATATTTGAATCATCTTAAAAGTAACCGAAAATGAATTTTAAATTTACACATCAAAAAAATGTATTGACGGAAGCATTTTCTATCATTTCATTTTCACACATTTGTTTATGTACACTTTATAGGATTTAATATAATTTATTTATTTCTGATTGATTAATTTTATAAAAAACGTCAACAACAAAAATCTTTAAACTTACATTTATTCGTAAAGCGTTACTTATATTTCGCTACAGTGTGATTTAAAACAAGATTAAGTATTTGTTACATCCTGTGCAATTCTATGTATACACAATATTATTGTCGAGAGTTATTTAAACAAACATAATACTGTGTACGGTACGTAATAATATTTTGCGTCTCATTTCCAATACATATTCTTTTTTATGAATAATCTATAATCTATATTCTATATCGATGCAAACGAAAACAAAACACCGTTAAACATAAAACATACTAATAAAATATGTAAAAAAATCAATGGTATTATAAGTAACAATATTTCAATTTAATATAAATATACCATATTTACAAAATGATAATTGTTTTGCATGATATATAATTACAATTTTACTAAGAAATTATATAATTATAATTTATTTAATATCGATAGATTAAGTCGAATATTATATAAACAAAACCACAATATTTAAATCTAAAAAAAACCTAAGCATAACAAAAACACAATTAAACGTTAAATAAATTCTAGGATAAATAAATTCATAATTACTATAAATTATTAAAAAGATTGTTTCCTTTGTGATTGTGTTCTTTTTTAGTATATGTTTATTTATCGGGTATCATTTGTATGTTATTAACTACACACAAAACACTCTTTTTAATGAAACGTTTTCTCTTAAGGCTCAATATTTTGTAGCACACACATACAGGCAAATATATTGTCGCAAGCTATATTACAATTATGTCAGCTTTTTATAATTAAAATATTACAAAAAATATTATACTTTACAGCACGTGCACTAAATAT
>JAAAKO020082598.1:0-22839 GCA_010015015.2 Bolitophila cinerea | reverse complement strand
CTCCGTTCGGAAAATTTCAGTACTAAGAAAAAAGCGGGCGCCAACCAAAAAATACGCACACTTTTCCCCCTCGCGTGGACACCCTGTACCGGAGCCATGCCAAACCGGGCTCGTAGCACAGCTACACTAAACACCTTTCCAACGCACCCGGCCTCGCCACCGTACTCCACCCCACCGCGGAGATATTCACCCCCGCGTGAATGCAAAAAAGTACACTCGAAAATTTCCCAACAACAATAACACACCGCGCACTTGACAACAACAATAACACAGGCGCGCCGACGGCTGATTTTGAAAATGCAAAAAAACTCAACGCACCCTGGCATGCCGCACATCAAAGTGTAGGTAATCACCACACGAATCGAATGAGCCCAGTCCGCGGGCGCTCCGGCCACCGACCGCAGCGCCATCTGTGAAAAACCTCAAAATCCACCAAAAATCCCCGAATCCCCAGCCACAGCTCCGGCCCCGCACCACCCACCGCCGCGCGGGTAGGCGCATTTTAAAGCTACACTAATCCCCTTTCCAGTTCCCCCCCTACCCCCGCCCGCGCACCACCCGCGCCGCCGGTACAGCCTCCGGAGCCCGAACCGGACCCCCGCTGGCCTGACCACCAAAACGACGCGCACCACGTCGTGTCGCATATCGCTGCACGCGCATTGACCGCACGAATGCAACGCGCGCATCCACCAACCGCTCCCGCGTAACGGAAAAAAGTTTTCCTAACGGTCCGTTTTCCGCGTTTTTCGAATGTAAAATAACACACGCACGCTCCAGAACACCCTTTGCATTAGACGCGTGCGGTTTTTTGCACTCGCTTCACAACAACCCCCCGGTGCCTACGAAAAAAAAAATTCACCCCTCCATCGCACCCCGCCACCCCTAGGGCGCTCAAAAAAAAAAAAAAAATTCCAAAACTTCGGGACACCCTGTAAAAAAACTTTCAGCGAAAACCAAAAAAACTGCCGTGTTGCGTTGTAATGATTTCGCCCCCGCTACCCCGCAAAAATACCCCCCACCCCGGGCGCGCCCATTTGAAAAAGCTAATCCCACGACGACTCGGAAAACACCGCAAAAACACGCTTTTTTGAAATTTTTTTGCACCGGACCCCCCCGCCCCGATGTATCAAACCCTTAGCCACTATGATTTCCGCAATGTGGGGGGGGAGAAAAATTTTTAGAAAAAAAATCAGCCAATTGTGACGACCAGTTTCCGAGATGCCCAACTTTCGTATGGCGAGCTCCGCAGGGTGAGGGCTGCGCGTCTCGCAATGTTTTCCGGAAAAACTCTTCACGCAAAAGCGTAGAACGAATCCGGGTCGCGGCTCGGCCTGCGGCCTCGCGGGGACGAAATATTCGCGAAAAAGGCTAAAAAAAGTTACTGCAATAATATAGTATAAACTAGCCGGCCCGTGGACGCAATTACCCAATATACCAATACCAATTACCCGATGTACCCGATACCATCCGATACCACCCGATTACCCGATGTACCCGATACCACCCGATTGCCAGATGTACGCGATACCACCCGATACCACCCGATTACCCGATATACCCGACATAACCGATCTACTGATATCGATACACCACGATACATATATATTTATATACAATTCAGATATTATATACTCGTATATAAACCGCATTTAAATTCCATTTGCATGTTTTTAGGATTTTTATTTCCTTTTTAAAAGGAATAATATTGGAATATGAAGTCCACCTTATAAATTGTATTTAAAAGCATTAATTTTTTAAACCAAATTACAGCATTCCTTAAAAACAATTATCATTAAACAACCCAACATGTTTTTTTTTATAAACAGAACTTGACAAAGATGAGACAAAAATAATTGTACTTAGAAAAATATTGAAATAAATTATGTTTTACATTAAAACATTACATTACATTAAAATAATATTAAATATATTAATATAGAAGTAGAAAAGTACTCTATGACCAAAAGCGTTTTATGGAAGGAAACGTGATGCCTACGGCGCGGCGGTGCGCACAATTCGTTCCGCACAATTCGTCCCCGCACAATACTGACCAATTCAATAGGCGTTGTTTGCGGGCAGAGCCCGCAAACGGGTATTTTTACTGCATCCCAGGGCTACGCATGGTTTTAGGTGCTCACGCTTTAAGGTCGGGCTACGCAGGCGGATTCTATTTTATATTATTTTATAATAATAAATTTTACTTAATTAAAATTTTAATTTCCTAGGGAACATGATGGAGTACAACCAAGTTTGATAGCTTTAAAAAAAGGTGAACATTTTGTCTATAATATGCTCTACTTCAAAAATCCCCCCTCTAATGCACCCCCACCAAAAATCATTTAAAAAGGGTCGATTTTACCCTAAAAAAACCCTTAAATCCTTAAGGGGATTTTTCCAGGCAAAAAAAAACGTTTTGGGATCAGGGTAACATCCCCTACATTTACTAAAAAAAAAAATCTGGGAGGGTGCGCTAAAGTAAACTTCAGCCTTTTTCTCTTGCTGCCCGCAAATCCTAAATTGATATGAACTTTTAAACTCTATAAATAACCCAACGTTTTAGAGGTGTAGAGGTGAAGAGACTCATCTTTGAAAGATATAAATTGCCACTAATTTGTAAGGTTATTTCGACAAATATCCTGATTAATGTGCTAATTGTCCATTTTAAAATACTCCCTTAAAGAAATTAGAAGTTTATTTCTAGAATGATGATGTTATCTGTGTGTACAGGTACGTACATACACTGTTACAGCACAGGTGTTTATGTTACGTTAGACGTATTGTATTTTGAATGTTTATATTGTTTATGACTTTACAAAACACAACAACACAACAACGTACATGTTTGGTTAGCTGTCAAATGGGAGACGTGACGTCTATTCTATAGTCTATAGTCCAATTCTGTTTTTGACATTTATGTTATATAGTACGTACTCCTGTGAGGTGGAGTGGTGTGTGCTCTTCTATATAAAGGTTGATTGCAACTTTTGTTGACAAACTTTCTTTGGATCCAGAAAAAAAAACATTGTATTTATTTGCATTATGGATAAGGGCACTTCAATTATATACGGACTGGAATCTCAGGTATTTCAATTTAAATCTATTAGAATTAAAAATCTGATTGATCCGGTGTACTTGTGGTGGCATCCCCACGCCCACGCAGGCTCGAGCCCTAGCTCCACAGTTGGCCGAAAACAATGAAGTGCGTTTCTTCATTGCCACGCAATCGCTGAAGCCAAACAATCAATTGCATCTTGTGGAATTGGATGAACAGTCTGCAACGCTCAAGACTAAGGTATTTTTTGTAGACGCAAAATATATATAGCCCCAAATTGTTTATTAAACAAACTAATCGATACAATATTGAAACAGATTTTTGCACATCCGCTTGGTGAGGTTTGGAAACTAAACAGCAGTCCGCATGATGTTCGAGTACTGGTGTCGTGCTACAGTTCCCAGAAGGGCTCTCAAGTTGGAATGAACACTGCATTGATTACGCTACCAGAATCCCTGGACAACATTGAAAACAAAGAATATCTGTCATTCGAGCAAACTGAAGTGCTTGATACGGAGGTTTATTTTAAATTTTGACAAATATAATAAAATCTTTAGAAAATTTATAATATTATATAAAATGTTTAGCAATACGGTACTGAGATAAAAACCACCGAATTCCATCCAATCGACAAAAACCTTCTGGCAACCGTAATCGATGGCAAAGTACTGCTTCACGAACGCACCGAGTCCAAAACACGAGTTATTGCTGAGATGGCAGCAAAGAATTCACCAAAAATCTCGGCCGGGAAGTGGTCACAACATCATCAGGGCAATCAGTTTATTGCCCTATTTGATTGCAGCATTCGTTCGTATGATATTCGAGATCCGAATCATTGCGCCTGGTCTATCGAGGAGGCTCACGGTCAATTGATACGTGATCTAGACTGTAATCCGAATAAACAATGCCACCTGGTTACGGGCGGTGACGATGGAACACTAAAGATTTGGGATAGCCGAAACATCAAAGAGCCACTGTTTACGCGCAATGATCACTCGCACTGGTAAAGTACGAAATCATTATAGATTTATACGTTTAAAGACTTTTATTTGTACAGGATTTGGAGCGTCCGATTCAATACATTTCATGATCAATTGGTACTGTCTAGTAGCAGTGACTGCAAGGTTCTGTTAACGTGTGCGGGCAGTTGTAGCTCTGAGGCAAATGACGATAACGGAGAGCACAAAGAGAAGTACATTTCAAACATAAATGTAAAATGTAAATGAAGACATCAGCTAAAAAAAAATGTTTGTTCAATATCAAGAATTGCCGATGGTCTGCTGCAAACGTTTGATCAGCACGAAGACTCGGTGTACTGTGCCGAATGGAGCAGTGTGGACCCTTGGGTATTTGCCTCCCTAAGCTATGATGGCCGTGTGATTGTATCCCGTGTGCCCAAGGAATACAAATACAAAATCCTCTTATAAAAGTATACATGCAAAAACTGTTTTTTCTGTATTTATATTTTTATTCATTTCAAACAATAATTAAACACAAACCTAAGAAATAGGGATTACATACAAAAAAATATAAGTCAGAAACTTCAAAAAAAAATAATAATAATAGGCGAACTGTATAAAACATAGTCGATTTTTGCAATACAATAAAAAACGGCAAAAGGAATGTTTTACAATTTACATATTATAAAATACGGACAGAGTATTTAAATCACAAAATAAAACATTTTTAAGGGTCATCATGCGCGGTTCACTGAAAATATTTTTGTTATTATTATTATTTTGAAGTCTGGATTCTGTTTAATTATTGCTGTTTTAGAATGTACACATAAAATTAAAACTTATGATAGAATATTATTATTAACTTTAATTTTGGTTAAGAAACACATGCTACGCGTAATTTGGTTGGTGTGTATGTGCGTGGCATAAAAAAACAGACATTTATTATTTGATTTTGGTTTAGAGTGTGTGGGTTGTGAGGATTGGGGGGATTGAAATTATGTGAATTTTGCGCCGCTTGCAGCTGATGTACAAATATTGCATTTTGTTTTTTTTTTCGGGGAATTCTAATTGCAGCCGTCCGGTTCTGGTGTTGGGGTTGGCAGGAGAGATGAATGTTGTATATTTTGTTAGCAAATAAATAATAAATTGTGTATGTGTGTATAAAACAAACGAGTATTTACAAATGAATGCAGACAACCTTGCAATGCTGCTGTAATTCTTCATTTGTACGTACCCACTAATCTTACCCAATGACAAAAATTATGTAAAATTGATTTATAGAGATGCCGCGACTAGCGGTGCCTGAGATCACCGGATCAAACGTCCTTGTGCTTCTCGTAGAATTCAGCCAAGTAACGTTTGTATTCCTCACGATTCGACCACATTTGTGCGGCTTGAACATTAAGCGGACTGTCGTTGTTTGGCTCTCCGAGCAGCGATTGAATTGACAGCAAAATCGTGCGAACGTCGTACAGGGCAGACCATTTGTCCTTTAGAATGTCTAGGCAAATGGCTCCAGTCAAATCGACGTTTGGATGAAAGCAGGGTGTTACGAATTTTACGATGGGTGCAGCATACGGATACGAATTTGGAAACTCAAGCTGAAGTTTGTATTTGTGACCAGCATAAACCGTTTCTTCGGGACCGCTTATCGTTCCGATCCATTTGAAAATATTCTCGCCATCCGGAAACGCTGAGATTCCCTTCTCCGTGGACGTCATAAGAACCATAAGCTCTTTTTGCAGTCTAAAATAAGAAGATAAACAAAAAAAAATAGTTAAGTACACTTCCAAAATTGTGCAGTTATTATGCAGTTAGATAATGCTATCAACAACAACAAAAATTCACGACCTTTCTTTTTTCATGCTTGCTATCGAATGCTGCTGGCTCATCAAAGATCAAACACTAAACACACAACACACAACTTTCCCACCAAACTATACTGCTCGGCCGCCATTATGTTTATGAGTGTATTACTGTATACATCATTTTGATTGCATACAAAGCAAATATATACAACTCACTTCATCTATGCTTTCTTCTAAATTTAATCAAACAAATCAGTCTTTTGTCTAGGTTTTCAAGTTTTAAAATTTAAATGTACAAACAAAAACAGTACTTTGGCAAGCGCATTTAATTTCAAAATTTAAATTGCTAGCATTTCAACTAGACAACTACTGTAGAGTGGTAGAGAAGAATAATGGTGTACCCCATTTTGTGTCAAATAGGTTAGGTGAATGATGGGCAATAAACAAATACGAAATCAAATGGCTTACCTTTTGCTAACGGCATGATTGTCTTTAATCATAACGGCATCATCACTTTGCTTGTTCAAATTGGATGATTGTGGGTGTTCCGGATTGATGTTCTGGGCCATTATAACGTATTTTCCAGGTCAACACAAAAAAAATCTTTCGTTTCTTTAAAAATAATTTGAAACGCCAATCCAAACTGCAGTGAAGCTAGGGTCGATTAGGAATTGATAATCATTTTTTCGATTGTGTGTTGACACATAGGACTTGCATTGGGTAATACGAGATTGGTAGCAAAACAGTAGGGTTGTCCATTTAAGTATTTAAATTTATACATATCGAATCGAGTGTAATTTACGTGTGTAATTTAGCAATTTATGTGTATAATTTATATTATAACGATATTATTTCTGTCTAATCCGACGATGCTATTTAATCATAGTTTGTGTAAAAAAATAAGCGTACGTACACTATATTTGGCATCGTACACATTTATGCAAAATCTTTCGATTTTTTTTTGCTGTGAACTCAACCTAACCCAATATGTGACGTTTGACATATATGATACAAAATAATAAAATGTGTATGTCAATTTTATTTCTTTGAATGTAATATTGTTTACTGATTACTGGTCCCAAAAAGCCCATCGATGCATGCTTGCGTTTTCGCATAAAATACTCAAAAATCTACTAATTCTCGTTGTTTTTGTTTTAAAAAATGTTAGAAAATAATAATATTTTACCACTCCATAGTCAAAATAATGAAAATCTTCGAAAATATTTGAATATGCGAATTGCATACGCAACTTTATATAAAATGATATGTTCTTAACGAAACTAACAAAACTTAACGATAGAATCTGTTCTTTATATATTTTCAAATTTCAATCTGTCATCTGTCATTTTGAAATATATTTTATGTTTACAATCAAAATGTCATATATATATACATAAATAAATATTATCATAATTATTTTGCAGAATTTATAACTACATATTTGTTCTTGCTAGAATTTAGTTAATTCAATCTGCCTTTCTTAGTATGGCTGACATGAACAGTTCAATGCATTCACGGCGTTTGGGTGTGCCTCACGGTACCAATGGCACCCCAGAGAGTGAGTTCAGTAATTTTGAGTGCTTTCAGAATTACACCGCTCCCGAGGTATTCGTACAAGGTCTTGCGGGTATTGTCAATCAAGGTGACGTTGCCATAATGATAAGGGCACAAAAACAAATGTAGGTAAATAACATTACTAGCGCTCTAGACTAATAATATAGTTTCGATTTTTCCCACAGGCTACAACGCTTTGAGAAGACAAATGAAATGCTGTTAAACTGTAATGCCCTGTCAGCTGGTCGCCTCAAGACCGCTGGCGAAGACTTCAAAAGACATACAAAACTGCTAACTGATATGAAGAAAGATCTGGACTATATTTTTAAAAAGATTCGCATTATTCGGGCCAAGGTACAGACACAATATCCGGAAGCGTTTGCAATTGCACAGCCACAGCGCAGCAGTTTGGCCGAAGAGGCCGAGGATGACGAAGAAGCTTTTGGGGTTGTTGAGCCCAAAGCATCAGGGTTGTCGCAGCAGAGTAAAGGAGCCGATAAATCTCAGAAGGTTGGAAGTGCACTGCCAAACAAGCAGACTAGTTGTGGTAGTAGTACTGGTACAACAACTGTTGGGTATGTTCAAATGGTGTCTGCAGTGACGCCTTCAGAAAGTATTATGGGCGATGGCGGCGTTGAATGCGATAAGATTGCAAATCGTCGTTCGCTGGTTTCGAACAAGAGCACGTCGACGGATAACTCTAATGATTCGTCCGATTGTACGTCGGATACTAATTAGTAATATATCGAATTATATAATGTAATGTTTAATTGTCTTTATTATCTATATTTTAAGTTATTAGTTTGGTAATTAAAAACGTTTAAATAGTACTTAAAAGATTTTTTAATAAGGTTATAAAATACTACGTTTTTAATATGTTCTATTTTTTGTTTGGTAGAACTTGCATTGTCGTGTCGATGTCTGTCTGACCTAATTTCTGTGTGGTAGCAGACAATATTTAACGTGTTAAAAGGCGATACATATAGCCATCATACTGTAACTGTAAGATGTAAGGGTTCTTAAATTAAGTCTATAACTAGGGAGAAGTGATAAGGATTAGTATTAAGAAAAAGAAAAAATATATCACGTGGTGATCCTTGATCTTGTATCCATTAATTTTTAAAGAATTTGATAACTTTTGTATGTTATAATATGTTATAATGGACTTACTTTTTATGTATATGGTTAAGTATATAATATAATCGCCAGAGAATCAATAAATTCACTATAGTGATTTACAAGACAATCACAAAAACCTTTATTGATGAAGAATAACTTACAAAGCTAAAACCAAGTTGGCAAGCATACGTCTAGGCTCTAGGGTTACGCGATCCATCACTATTTCTTCATATTTAAAGATTTAAAAAAAATGTATGTATGATTTTGCATGGGAGACCCCATATGTCTCAAGCTAGCTCAAAACGATAAAGACTTAAGCATAAAACTCATGCGTCGTCTCCTCCTTTGAGCTAATGCTAAAACGATGCGCCACAGCCGAACTGAAGCAATATCATGCCTGGCGTCCCAAATAATACTTGTCAAAGCGGTTTGATCACTTTTAACATGGACATTTTAAATCATTGCCAAACTGCCCAAGAAAGGCAACTTAAACAGTTAGTCTAAAGAATTCAGCCCCATATAAAAGG
Organism: Bolitophila cinerea; assembly: GCA_010015015.2. Classification (NCBI taxonomy): domain Eukaryota; kingdom Metazoa; phylum Arthropoda; class Insecta; order Diptera; family Mycetophilidae; genus Bolitophila; species Bolitophila cinerea. The sequence continues at coordinate 13,820 of JAAAKO020082598.1, read as the reverse complement.
AACTCTATATGCGTCAAGCATGTTTTCGAATAGTGTAATTGCAGAATTAAATAAAACAGACCTTAAATCGCTTTCAAGAGAAGAATTCTAACAAAAATTCTGAATCTTGATAGTGGAACAGATATATAACTAGATATTTGTACCCGATTTAATAAAGCTCGAGCCATCCACTCTAATCGTACGCATGAAGCTTTTTTTATGTACTGTTTGACTGTAAATGTTATACCTCTACCTTGACCGGAAATCTTCAAACTTTCGTCATCTACTGCTTGAGAGTGAGATTCTCTCAGCGATTGAAACTTTCAATATTACAGCTTTCAATCAATTTCTCGTAAAAATGATTTCATATTTAAAACTTAAAAGTGATTGAAAGTTTCAATAGCGATTTATTAAAATCGGTTCTGTAATGCATTTAAGTTTCGATTTCAATTGTCAAACTTTCGCTTATTGAAAATAAGTTTCAATCAGAAAATAGGAGGTGAAACATAAAATTGAAATGGTATATTATATTTTTTTCCAAACCTATCAATAAACATTGTTCGTGTTTGATTCGAATTAGCGAAAAACAATGTTTCGCTTCAATCGTGTTAAGGAATCGCTAAGTTTCAATAAATCCTGAGCGATTGATACTTTTACGATTGAAATTGAAATGCTTTCAATATTGAAATTTTCAATTGCATAGGGAATCTCATATATATTTTTTATTCGCCGAGTCCATCATATATATAAACCTTGGGTACTAAGTTCACGCGAAATACAAAAATGATTAATCTCGAGTGGAAAAATACCTTTCATTAAAAAAACCCGTGTCCATATGCAGTTTCTAGAAACTTAGATTACCTAATACCTAATATAGGCTTTGCATGACGCGAAATAATTAAAGCTTCAACTAAAACTAAAGCTCATCAATATACAATCTGCTATTACGATTTGTTTACATCAAATATTGTCACCGTTGCAGACGATTTGTCACTCAAGCGAGACATGACATAACCTCAAATATTAAAAATCATATTTTAAATATTTCTGGCCTAGTGATACGGAGCGAGCATAAAAAACGTGCTTTAAATTCGATAAAACAAATTTTAGAACGTGGTTACATGGGATCTGTATATACGCGGTTGAGACTCTGTGCAAGCAGCGTAGCGCACATACAAACGCGGGCAGTGTGCCTATAAATAACCTGCCGTTTAGGAATATTATCAGAGCATTGCCGCCGCCACAACCGCAGTAGGAAAACCCACACACAGCCATACAGAAAAATAGGAAAAAAATCAATTGTATTCGTATGTGCGTACTGACATTTTGATTTGAACAGCGCAATTGAACGAAAATACATTATTTTTTTTTTGCTTGTTTTTTGAGGATAATTTGACAATACATTATTTTTTTGAGGATAATTTGACAATGCATTATTTGTAGTGTAAAGTTACCCTACTGTATATAATTTACCGACGCCACTGGACATGAGTAATACTAGCTAGAAACAGAGAATGAGTGTACAAGCAAGTGTAAAAGAGCACATATGAGTATGTGTGTGTGTATGTTATACAAAATAATATACAACATATTTTAACGTTATAATCCACGTCTGCGCAAACCGTGGAGTTTTGACTAGATATATTTTATATATATATATACTTTTTCCGCGACATCAAATGGGCGTTGCGATTTCTTTGTATGCGTGTTTGTCGACGGTCGACTTTTTCCCGGCTTTGGCGTTTTTGAGGGGGCGCACGCTCACGGCAATTCGAATAGTGAACTTTAGCGCAGGCTTTAAATTTGGCCAGAAACAATACACAACCAAAGAAATCGCCCAGACACACAAATCGTATGCGTTGAAAATGGATTTGTCATTGCTACCGAAAATACACACACGTCAAATTTCGCGCATTCGCATAAGAAAAAAATAGCAGAGCAAACGCGCGCACGCCGCTGCCGCACCCGTTCCGCAAAATATACGAGAGAGATAACGGCAAAACAATTTCCAGAAAAAAAACACACACAAGCGGTCACACAGAGAAGCGCGTCACCGCTTTTGTCTATGCATTCTTCTTTTTTTATCACGTATTTCATAATTTTGCAGATCAAGATTCTCAGATAGATAATTTCGAATATACATTTATAATCCGTGTCCGTGTCGCGGTCGCACCGATGATGACGATGAGGAAAAATAGAAATGGCCGCGCGCACTTTATTCGCGCAACGCGCATCCAACGGACCGACGTCGATGCCCCGTCGGCCGTCGTACACAGCCGGCATGCGTTTCCGCTGCCGCCGCCGCTGTCGACGATCGAATAAAAATTGGCAAAAGACAAAATACACAAAATAAAAACGGGCGCTGCACTTGATATACACACACACACTCACAAAATACCAAAAACAATTTCTAATTGACTAAAGAATAATTGTATTAGGGGCAACACATACCATATTTTTAATTAATAGGGTTTATTATCCAAATAGAATTTAACTAGTGTGAAAAAGAGTTAACTAGATACGTGAAAAGAAGACGTTTATCACAAAAAGCCCGAACCAAGACTGACGCGTTCGGCTGAAACGTAAAATGAATTTGTGTGTTTCTATTTTGCGTGTGGAGAGAGCGTACCGCGCACGGTGACTTGGCTCTCTGTTGCGAGCGCGGCACACAAACACATGCACGCTGCGTGCACACACACAAGCGCATCGAGGCGGTTTTTGAGGATGTGTGTGAAAATGTTTGAGATTGTGTGAGTTTGTTGAAGAGTGAGTGTCGAGTGTGTAGTTTATGGAGTTTGGATGGATGGAGAAAACAATGAAGAGAGTATGAGTTTGGGCTTGTCCGTACCGAAAAAATACGCAAAACAAAACCAAACGCACGTACTTTAATGTCAAAGTGGGCTTTGTTGATCGTTGGAAGTAAACGGATCGTCGGAGAGCGTTCACCAAAACTCGCTGAACTTGAATTTACAGCATTGTGATTTTGTGATAATTTGGTTTGAGCAAAACAAAAAACCTATAAAATAGAAGAGAAGTATGTGCATATTTTCGGCGGCATGAAATAGACCCCATAACATTTTCAGTACACAAAAACAACTATATGTGTTGTGCAAGCACAGCACTTTTTTTAAACAAAAACATAAAAAGAATAAAAGAAAAATGAGATTATGTGAGCTAACAAAATAAATTTTTTGGTACAAACATCCCTTTAAAAATAAAAAAAAAAATTGAATAAATTAATAACAATAACTGCATATACCCCAAAAACCGTAAGTAGACACACAAGGTAAATTTAAAATGAACATCACTTTCTCTAGATGCGCTGATAATAATTATTAGCGCCAGTACAAAAAACATACAATAATGCGCCCGTATAGAAAAATACATTATTGCGCCAGTACAGGTTTTGTTTAAAACAAATCGAGCTTTTACACAAGAAATAAAGCTTACAAAGCATTGTTGAGAAATGCCGTCAATAGGTGGCGACACACAACATATCCAGTGTATATGTTCTTCTATTGGCTAAATTGGATTGTTTCTTTTAAGCTTTCTGTCTACAAAAGTTTTTTTTTGGTAAATTTAAAGCGTATTGTTTCGAAGGCAGACACCAAGTGGCAAACTAGGCATGCTGAAATTTGTAGATTTTCCTGAATTAATTCTAGCAGTCAGCATGTTGTCGTACAATACATTCCGAGACAAGGCCGTCATCTAGCACTGTGATAAATAGCAGTTGCGCTAGAAGATAATATCCTTGTCGCTTTTCACTTTTCACGGCGAAGCTCTCCGAGATTCCACTAACATACATGTTTATGCATCTGCAGTGTTTCCTTTGAAAGTATAACGAATCCGCTTGACGAGCTATATCGGAAAATAATTTTCTCTATAGAGTTGTGGTGGCTAACCCAAGGCCCACGGACCGCAAGATTTTTTGTGCGGCCAGCGACATGATTTTTTTATAATTGTTTCATATTTAATTTGGTAAATAAAACGCTCTAAAATTAAAAAAGTAGTAAAGTACACTCTTTAATACTTTTTTTTAAATTTGAAATGCATATTGAGATTGATATTGACTCAAAATTTATGTGCAATCGGCTGTATTCACGCTCAAAATATTTTAGGTTTTAGACCTTTTATAAATTTTAGAACATTCCTAAATGCTTCATGTGTTTCCTAAAATTGAAATATTTGTTGATTTTAGCGTAAAATTGAAAGTTAGGATCATATGCTAAAAACAAATTTAATGAAAACAGTTTTAATAAGAGAAAATCGTGTTTTAAAATGTTCTAAAATTTCTAAAAGGTCTAAAACGTAAAATATTTTGAGTGTAAATACGGCTGAATGGAAGCACAAATGCAGCAATCATTCATGCGTATTTAAGGCTGGTATACATTGGTAGAACACTGAATACATTTTAATTGATGCAAAGAATAGTACCAGTGTTTGTTTCAATAAAAGGTGGATTTATTGTTTTTTTTTTTTTTAAATATTATTGAACATTTATACATAGTCAAAAAAAGTTTTGGATTTTAAACATTTTTTTTGGATAAAAGTGAAGGGTTTTTGTGGTCTGCTACAATTTTTCATAATTGAATTTAAAAAATGTAAATCCGTGTTCCTTTTTAAGATAAAAAACATAAAAATCAATTTATTTCAAGTATACTAATATTTAGGAAAATAAATAGCAGGTTCAATATTGTTCATTTTAGTTTAATTTAAAAAAGGGATCGTAATTTTAATATACGCGATTTTATGTATATCAAAAATCCTTATTAAAAATGGCCCATGCAGGAATTTGGGTTGGACAGTCCTGCTCTAGAGCAATAAATGCAATTCTATTCTTGAATAAAAAATATAAACAAAAGTACTTTGAGCTTTTTTGCAAATATCCTTTTACACAATTTTTACAAACATTTTAACGCCCTCAATTCTCAAAACATTATCGTATCTTCCGCAAGTAAATAATAAAATAAGAAAATATTTTATAATTATATATGTATTTTAGTTTTCCATTTTTTGTTGCAAGTAAAACTGGAAGTGGGTTAAAAAGTTGACGAAAAATTAAGATTTTTTACGTAATTTAAAGGGGATCACAATAGTGTTACGGTGGGGTAAAAAAACGTCATTTACGTAATATATATAAAAATAAAATATTTAGACTTATAGCAATAAAATAAGTAAAATTAGATATTATAGTATAATTTTTTTTCTACTTTAAAAGGACATCAGGAAATTAAGACTTTTCACATTGTACTTTTATTTATATAATATACGAATCGATAGCATATATATGTATATATATGTATTCTTATAAAATGACGTTTATAGCTATACATTCTGTTCATATAATTTATTCATTATATAGTGGTTATCAGCAAGTTTAAGGCGCCCATCAACAACGACGACGTTGAAAACCTTCGCGCACAGGTCTTATCTCACGCACACACACACGCCTGCGAAATCACATAGCCTCGAAATATATATATATATGTAGCTATTAGCTATATAGTATCTATACTAGCTAGTACCTTTGTGATATATTATATAAATTACCTTACCTAACATAAATATAAAAACAAATAATATATACAAAAATTCTATTGTGCATGTATTTGTAATATATAATATTTGTATAAACATCGGTTATGTATATACAAAACTCTTCAGTTTGATATAATATTATATACTTATACATGCGGATCCTCATGTACTGGCCCATGTACAGAGAGAATTAGTGTATTTGGCGCGCACGCGATTGGCGACGAGCTGGGCGGGGCGGGCGATTCAGCGTGGGCGGAGCCTTTGCATCAGGCGGGTGTGCGGATGAACTTGCGCCACGAGCGTGCGCTCGTGTTCATCGCTCGCGCGTGACTCGCGATTTATCTTTCACTCGCGTATGTATATATGCAATGAATATACTACATATAGTACATAAAATATTACTGTGTATATCCGCTGATAACTATATTTGGAGTTGATGTACGTAGTAATATATTGTAATTGAAGTTTCGCATAAGTTTTTTATTTCGCTATGCGCTATATGGCGTATTAGCCACCTATATTAGGTACATATGGTATATATATTTAATATATGATATTTACCTTCTTAAACATATATATTCACTTACATTAGCTAGATTCTGTTTTGTAATTTATTTGTTTTGCACATTTTACGTTCAGGTTTTTTACAGACTTGTGAGCATAAAAACTGAATTTAATTTATTTACCATAATCAGACTATATAGCAGCTCTATATTACTATCAAATGTGAGTTTTTTTAGTATACGTCTAAATGACGTTAAATTAAATTAGTCCTTCGGATGATTGATATGTTCCAGGCGAAAGCTTTTATAAGGCGAAGATTTTTTTATTTGTTTGTATATATACAGGCAAAAATGCTGTTGTAAGTGATTTCGGTGAAAATGCATTAATTGGTATGATTTATTTATAATGATGTTTTTTCTTTAAAACTATATTATTATATAGATTTACTTATATTATTTATAATTATATGAACGTCTCTAAATTACAGAAAAAGCCATCAGTGGCCATCGAGGCAGTAGCTAGCAGTGCTTTAGGGAGTTAAAACCCCTAGAAGATGTCTGATAACTGATGTATATTTTTTAAATATTAAATATTACAACTTTTTTTCCAAAAAAGTATAAAAAATTCACTCACTTGGCGCTATTAGAATATGGCGATAGGACGTAAAGAAATTACAACAATTTTGTGTTAATACACTGAAATATACATTTTCAATTGAACTCCAAGACATAAAAAACTGAATTATTTGCGCTAGTTACTCTCAAAAGACCGTTCCATTTATTGATTTTACTTAATCGACAAACTCAAAAGAATCTTACAAACATTTTACAATAAATTTTAGTTTTAAGTCGTTGCTAAAATCCTAAAGTGATAAACAAAATTTGCGAACCATAAATAATATATCCGATTTTACAGACGTCCTGTGGGTTTAGGCCATTTTATATACATCAATAACTTCCATACTGTAACCTTGCAAAAAATCCGTAAGGTATTACTGGCTGAAGAAATAAACCTGTGGAAGATAGAGTTTAGGTCAAACGTTTTTGGTGTAATTCAACAACAGTCATAGTTTTCCTTCAACAATAATTATTATTTATATACTTGAATTCGATTTCTATTTAATGATTGAAGGGCCCATATAACCAATATTATAGCAAGAATAATGTTATAGTAAATTTGCTGATATGTCATTCATTGACGTAATAGTAGACCGTTTATTTACTCTAAGATTGCTTCTTTTGTTAATCATGAATCATGATTATTTAGCATGATCTTGTGCTTGACAATAAAGTCATCTAAGTATAACCATAAATGTTTGTAATTATACTGAAATATCCTTTGATTGAATTTTTATCTAAGGATATTTCAGTATGATTACAAAGATTTGGTGGAACTCCAAGTTTAAGGGCAAACCTATAAGGAAGTTAGAAATTAAAGTAAAAATAAATCATACTCTTTACTTCTACATACAAAATTATAGAGATAAAAACCTCTACAAGAAAATGCTCAGCGAAAAGCAAAAAGATTTTTTTTGGAAGATAAAAAGTTTTGTATTGAAATATACCATACGAAAATAGAATTACAACAGCTGTATCATCTGACTCTTTCTCATTGTTAGGTCTGTAACATTTTTCAAAAGGTTCTTTTACTGAATCATTTTCGAAATTGTGAAATTAAAGATAGTTTAATTTATTATTGTAAAGCAATGTTTGTTATCTGGCTTCCAGTTTACATAGCTCTAATTAAACTTATTTATTTAAATGAAAAATATAAATAAAAATAATTGGATCAAATTAATAATTCATTTAAAAAAACGCATGATTCTAAGATTAACAAGTTTTGAACATTTCCTTAAAAAAACATACAAAAATACACTTATTAGATTTATTCAAGATTCAGTCAATATATTGCTATCAATAATTTACTTTCCTCCTAAATTTATAACCCATGGTACCCCAGGATTACGCAGTTGCTTCATTATTCCATATATCTAATAATTAGCAATAAGCAGCTAATTATGTTTTTCTGATCTAACAAATGATCTATTGTCAATTGTTTTCATCGGAATCCATCTTCTTTGGGGCCAAAGGCGAAACTCGTATCCAGTAAATATTTTGTTTTATTCTATACTATTGTGTCATGATTTGACTAACATTTTTAGGGATTTTCAAATTCTGTTTTTCAAAATACTGCGTTTTAAAAATTCTGGGATTACAAAATTCTGAAATAAAAAAACACATGCGTAAGTCTGTGTGTATTTTACCATAGAATCTAAATTCCAAGTGGCCGTTTTTAGGGGTTAAAATAAATCGATCTAAATCTTAAAAAAAGTAGTTTTCCAAATATTTTAAAAAGTTTAGTTACTTTAAAAACAATATTGATTTTTGGGGACACTTTTGTTGTTTTTTTTAATTCAGGTCTTTATTAAAGCAATCAACCTGCAGAAAGGCAGAATATTCTTTTATTCAGCTTATTATTAGGCCAAACAACCTGGAATAACGGTATATGTTTTTTAAGATCTTATTCAACTTCTGGCTCAATAATTATCATTTCCGTTAGCCTTATATGGTTTGAATGTTTTTTGAAATTTACTTGTATTAGAGAGCAATACAGACGAATTATTTTTATATAAACATTAGCAAGGATCAGAGTAGGTTTTCGGACCAAGTACCATCGGCTCCCAAGCTAAAGCTTCTAAAGCTATCTACCGGTTATGTTTAAGATAAATAATGTTATATATAAAAAAGTGGATTACACTTTTTCTTGATTGACATTTTTCAGGGACGGTGTCCCCATGCCACCCCCAAGATCCACGAGTGTTTCGGGCTAAGTAATCCGTGTGTCTCCATTAGTATTTATATATATGTTATCGCTGGTTAAAACTCTAATATTTAAGATTCTTCCGTTCCCTTTAAATAAAAGAACTATATGTCTGTAGCATTCTGAGAATTTGTTGTCGTCTGTTCTTTCCTGATATTTTTTGTATCTATATCCAGATTTGAGAATATGGTGTCGTTTCTGTTTGATTGGAGACATATTCGCACTGTTCCGTACAGAATTGCTTTTATTTAATTCTTTATTTCAAGATGCGTCACTATTCGGTACTCCATATATGTTAGTATAGGAGAAATATTGAGATATTAAATCTCTTAGATTTAAGTATAACATTTTGAGTTTGTATAAAAAAAATTATATAAAATATTATTTTAATAATATAATATACTAATGCCTATAAAAATTGTAAAATTATTTATAATGTATATACGAATAATTAACCTACGCTCTGCTATGAAGTATGAACCCCTATTATGTTTATCGAATATAATATTTATCCAATCTACGTGTTTAATCGTCTTGTAAATGCACATATACACACATACATTTACAAACAAGCCCATACATATTATATATACTCAATAAAACACGCACCGAAGCTCTTTATTAGATAAGAATAATCGAATGAATTGCAGATTACACGTCATGTTGGCACTACATATAACATATATAGTATATACGAATATATACGCTTGATATATCTACATATATCTTATATTAGCTTCAACATTGTACTATACACTCACACTCTCTCCTCGTTGGTAACAGAATTAACTATGGGATAATTAATCCAAAGTGACGAATTTATGTGTAAAAGGGGAATACGGGAGTGTGCCCGGTGACTTGAAATATTGTATACAATCGAAACAACGATGCGTTTGTCTTAGTTCCATGCTGTATATAAATACTATAGATATAGGTATAATATAAATAAATATAGTGAGTGGGTGTTAAGTGGAAGCGACTGTAGGATTTAAAGGGAACACTTATACGTATTTAATGAGATAGATTTATTTGAAGAAAGTAGAGGAGAATCTACGAAGAGTCCATATCGAATATATCAAATCAAGTATATCCATCCAATCTACAAGTAGCCAAACAAAAAGGCAAATCATATAAAGGATATCATAACACAAACAGACGGTGCGCGCGTTTTTATCTTATTAATTCTGTCGGTGTGTCACTGCATTACGACATCACGCGCAAACACACACACACAGATACACGCACACAGAAACACCAAACAATTCAAAACAAACATACAAACAAGTAAAATCAGACACTCTTGTCATCATACACACAAAAACACACTGATAGTCGCTTATACTTTACTTGTATTCGTATATATAGAAAAGAAAGTGTCACATATTGCACAAAACACACCATCATTAGTGTATCTCTTACACATGTATACAGTTTGACTGTTGTACACACTGGATGTAATACATAGACGCCACAACATGTATAATCCCGAATAATCGCATAAATCTCATAGTGAAAACAAAATCCCCGCATGTAATGTGCGCCCGCGCAGCGCTGAGGTTTCTCAATGCTAGCTGCGGGGTGCGGGGAGTTGTGGGGTGAGCGCGGATAAATATGTTGTATATGTGATATAATATGACATACATATATTTATATATTGTATTATATATACGAACGCATACTTGGCGTAAACGAGAGGAGTTAAGGAAAATATGTTCGAATAAACCTTTCCGAAGCGCCTACATACACAAAGCATAGGATATATAATATAAAAGTATATATATATATATATATAGATTACATATATGGAAATAAAACTAAACTTTGCAACACCTGAGTCCTCGTCCTCGCGAGCAGTGGAGCTTCATCATCCCCGGCGGGATAGAGCGGGTGTGGCGGTTGTGGCAAGTGCGGCAACAATATAACCACATATTGTCTAACTTATTCAATCGTTTTTGCTGTGTATAGAGTTCGTGTTGGTGTTTTGTTTGTGCTATTTAGGAAATATATTTTTAAATTATTTAAATATTTTGGATTGTTTCTGTGCGTACTTTTATGAAATGAAAATTGGTAGCGGATAGACTTTATCCGGGATTGAATGCAGAAGTTTAGAATTAGGGAACATCAGTTTATTTTTTAAATTATATGGCCCTTAGAAAGAGACCGGTCAGTATGAAGAATTAAATATATGAGCTTACTAAAAAATCATAAAAAGGGACATATATGGAGGACATTAGATCTACTACATATCAGAATGACATTACGGCTTTTGTAACAATTCAAAGCAACAAAAATATGACTGTTTCAAAGCAATTTTCGGCCAACAAAGAAATGAAGACCTTTAGCTTCTATACATCGGATAGTATTTCTGTGGTCAAATGAATGGACAATGAAGATGCTTACCTGGTCTCAAACTTCGTCGACCCAACTAATGTGTTCAAAGTCAAACGTCTTGTAGTAAGACAAGCTGCAGACGTATTTTGAGTGAGGCACTAGTGGCCGGCGACTCAGCAGCCATATTGAACATCAAAACTCACTGCCTCCGAGTCACTTTCTTCGGTCAGACTGGCGAAGAACAACTACAAATCCACAAAATACTCGAATTCGCAAAAAAATTTTTTTTTTTAAATTGACATTCGAACATGACTGCTTGAAACTTCACAGCAGTTGAGGACTTTTGTCACTCAGAATATCGTTTTCGAAATAGAGGGTCACTTTTTTAAAAGGTGACTCACTTAGAATGCTGGTCTAATCGTTGGCAGCGTGTAGGTCCAGCAGTGGGAGTATGCAACTATAACCTCACGCCAGGCGGTTGCCAATAGGCAAGGCGTTTTCACGAAAGTCTGTATTATAACGGCAGACGATCGCCTGTCAAAATTTCGTGCTTACTATACCAGAAAAATAGATCTCCTGGCGATCGTCAGGCAATCCCACTGCAGGTAAGCTCTAAAGTCCACTGACACACAACAAAAAAGGTTTAAATTTTTTTTAAACAGAATCTTTCAAAATTATAAACATCTTCGAAAAAAATCTGTATCTCAGTGAGTGGTAAACACTTACAATCTACGATATATTATGTTTCGAAGAGTAGGGAAAGGCAGGGTGAAATGTGAGAAGGAGAATTTGTGACAATGGACATTATAATAACACTGTTAAATATTTGATCAAATATAGTACTACATTTGGTCCGCATTTCATATCTAAGTGTTCGAATCTTATTTCAATTTAGTTGGTTTAAGTCAGTTAAGGTAAACAGTAAATAAATTTTAATTTGTACCCAGTGAGGAATCTGTAACGCAGGTTGAAAACTATCGTTGTAGACAAAAAACGGATTAGCATCTTGAAACCGCCAACTAAGTCTATGATTATATTAAAGAAAGTTCAGATTATCATTACTTTGTGCTTTTTATAATACATCACTCAGGAAGATTGCAAGAGATTTGATAAAATCAACTAAACGAATTATTGTAGTATACAATAGGCAAATAATCAGCCACTTCGCGACAACAGACGCAACGTCCCGATTTTCTATAGAATCATCGTCATTAGTACCGAAGTGTGGACCGGAAATATACTGTTTTCTGTGTTCTCTATATACATACAAATACATGCATGCGTATATAAATTATGTAAATAATCATAATCTCAATACCAAACATATATATGTCTCTGTATATACATCTTGGCCAAACAATGCGTGCATGCGTCTCGCAGGCAAAGGCGCAACAATAATAAACATGCGCGAGCACGCTGGCTCCATGTTTCGAATCCGGCACCGAGCGCAGTCCATCGGCAGCCGGTCGCTGGACGACGCGACGCGGCGGCATATCTGTGCCGGTCGATCTTAAACCAATCAATTTAACACATTGTTAAAGCGTCCAATTCAATTTGCATAGGCAATACGGATCATTTCTGGTGCGTGCAACAAATATGCATCTTTGCGTGAGATGCAACTCATCGCGCACTTTCTGTTGTTGTTGTTGTTATGTTTATCCGCGGACTTGATCAACGTGTATCAACGTATCTATAGTATAACTATATATATATATAGCATATATATAGAGAAGATATATATTCAGAGGTGAGAGCATGTGTTTGTGAGCCCAAGTACAAGCAACGTGCATACATACTTGTCAAATAAGTACACGTGCATACATAATATTATGTCCCAATGCAAAACGTTGTGAGTGTGTGAGTATGTAAGTGTGTGTGTGTGTGTGTTTAATATAATACAGAAAACGCAATTTGCATTGAATAGGAACGCAGCGAAGAAGGAGATGCTGCAGTAGCAGCTGCACACATGCGTTTATACGTAAAGTGCAATATTGTCATAAAAATAATTTAGCATTCGTGCTAAGTTATGTGTGCAAGTGTATGTGCAAGTGTTTGTGTGTGTGTGTGCGAATGAAAAAGGCACTTCAAAATTGCAGAACAAAACAGAATAACACAAAATTGATGTATGCAAAGTTATGCCATCGCGAATCTCTGACAAATAAGGTAAACGTTTTTTTTTGGTTGAGCTTCGAACAGGAATTGCAAAATTCGTCTGAAGAAAATAAGAGGACACATCGTGCGGGGTAAAAATATATATTGTTGTATATGATATATTATTTAATCGATCCGTTGCACTACAATCGTCTCGAATAATTTATTGGATGCTGCGTGCGTGCTCGCTCTAGGCTTAACAAAAACGTTTTTTCTTCGATGAAATGCGTGCGCATGAAAAACGTGCAAAACGTGCGTGTTTGCATTTTTTATATATCTCGCGATGTCTTGACATCTTCATTTCTTCATTTGTCGCAAAAAGTCCAATCGAACGTATACGCCAAATGCACATTACACATGCTATATAGAGAAGACACTGCCGCCGTCAGAACATGTGCAAGTGCATGTGCATCTCCAAAGCAATATTGGCAACAATATACTATATACCATCGATGTAACTGACACAAAAGATTACTGCCTCTGTATTTACAATATAT
>JAAAKO020082487.1:0-22846 GCA_010015015.2 Bolitophila cinerea | reverse complement strand
GACAAAACTATTAGGATAAAAATAAAAATTTTGTTTTTGCTCTGTCCTCATAAAATGAACATTTTTATCAACAATTCAAGTTAAATAGTTCTGTTGTTTTTTTTTTTGCAATTGTTTTAGGTTACTATCTCATTTTTAGTATGGCAGGGGTGGCAACCTAATTTTTGAAAATATACTGTACATTTTGTATTTTTAAGGATTCAAAAGATTTCTATATTAGGATTGTAGGTTTTTACCTCCTCCGTTTTAACGTATGTTGTATATTTACAATACGTTAATTTTATGGCAAGTTATTATAAAAATAATATAAAAAAATAGAAAATTAAATTATATACATATTTTTGAAGATTTGTTTTTAAAAAAATAATCTTTCTTGTTTTTTTCAGGTACGTTGTTTTCTTTGTTATCATTAATAATATAAGGAAACTACTACACAACTCGCGCAAACATAAATTGAGATGTAAGTACTAAGTACGCATTGTTTATTATTTAAATTGCATCTAATCTAAACACAAGAGAATTTAGTCAAATTGGTTGGTTGTATTTATAATAATAATCTAACTGTTTTTAAATAAATACATCTTATACAAAAATATACGTAAATAAAAAGGCACCAATTTGTGGCCATGACATGCGGCCAACCATAAAAGAAAGTTACTTCCTTATCAGTTTAAGTCGAATTGAGTCATGCGCTCAATGAACGAACATAAAGCAGCTGCGTAAACGTGCCTGCGTGTGTGTGTGTGTATTTTTTCTTTAGAGTATATGTATTCTACGTATTTTAAAAAAATTCACACATGTGTATACGACAAAATTCACCATCTGATATGTGGTGGCAAAAGGTATATCCATTTGAAAGACAAAAAAACATACCACGCAACCAAGAGCCACTAACAAAACCACTCATCGTTCTTGGGTTTGACCCCCTTTTCTGCGCTGCAACGCGATGAGGCCAAAATTGCCTTATTGCGCTCCCGTGAGCACTGAGCACCTTTACGAGAGCTACACACGCATAAAAAATATATGTACTCGTATTTTGTGTATATATTGTATAGTACTTGTACTATACTAAATGTTTATACTCGCGTATATATATACATATGTATGTATACCGAAACTGTCTGTTTTCACTTTTATACAATATGAAGCGCTTGCGTGCAGAGTGAAAGACACCTATACCATTATATATGCATAAACATGTATTATACGATATATATTTTTATATATGTATGTATATTTGCACGCGGTAAATACACGTAAGTCGTATGTTTTCACAGCAATTAATATGAAGACGCGCGCGCTCGTTTTAAATTACTACCACAACCACAACTATAAATGTATATATACATATGTATTATTTTAATTTATAATATATTAATACGCAATTCTCTCTTTCTTACCTGTTGATGCACCATGTAAAGGTGCGCAGCACCGCGATGTCGAGTATTTTCCATTAAGTATGTTTGTCTCAGTCTATCCGTTTCAGCCCAGACAACAAACACACACACAACTACACAGTGTCTCAGTAACCGAGTGCCATACTTTCCCATTCTCCGATACGCTCGACGGATTCAATTAAAGACGCCTTGTCTGCTGCGTTTGCACTAACTTGCTCGAGTGCACCATGACTAGCAAAAATATGCACGTCTGAAAAATTATTTGATGCACAAATGCACTTTAAAGGACCTCTTAAATACGCCGCGTCATCATACAATATCATACAATCGTATAGATATTAACGAGGAACGAGGACCTATTAAGTCGTCTTGATGAGGTTCATGTAGCAAGACGATGGCAGAGACGTGGATTTGTGAATCGCGCATTCGTTTACCATGAATACATATAAATCTTTTTTATATTATAAATATTAATATATTATTATTATTTTCAACAAAAAAATATTTATTAATAAGAATTGAATTGTTTAATTTCTAGTTATTCAAGAAAAGTCCAGAATTTTCTAAACAAAATTACCAAGTTATAGAATAATTTTATTAGAACTAATGAAAATTGCCATAATCTAATTTATCCGGAATATACAAAATGTACCGGTCGGCAATTTGATCTACTATAGCTCAATTATATTGAATGCATACTGAAACACCATCTCAAAAAACTGCTCTTTACTACTTAAATGCAGTTATTCCAAACGCAAGTAGATTAGATTAAGATTTGGAGAAATGTTATTACCGAATAAGCAGGAGCTTTATGGTTGAATCTTATTGTGGCTCTCTTGTGTAAACAATCTTTAAAATATTTTTCAGTTTGAGCAACCAATGTTTCTTCATATCTTATCCTGATATAGAATAGATGTTATTATAGTCTACATTACTGCTCCTTGGTAAAGGAATGTCATCGAGATACAAGATAATTCATCCTAGTTTAATCTAGGTTGAAGCATTCTCATTTATTGCTTTATAGCCCAGGACATTCTTTAACTATTAATTTCATAAAAGGTTTCATTATCATAGTGGAGATATGGCAGCTGCCCAATTATAGCGGTAGAGTATTATTACATGCGTAAACATGTTAACAAAGTCATAAAATCGCTAAAATTGATTAAATTTTGACCAAAAAATTAAAACATATATATTTTAGATTTTGTTTTAAAAACTGAAAATTTCTAATAATTTCTAAGATTAATAAGATTTATGAGGCTTTTTCAAATGCAGATACCAGCAAAAAAACACAATTTGTGTCTGAATTTAAAGTTTTTTTTTGAAAATGATTATTGAAATGTAATAAAATTTGCATACTTAGAGAAAAAAGACCTCTTGAATAATTTGTAAGTGAAAACCTGAAACCTTCCAAAACACCACCTTTTTATTTCGAACAATCACTCAACACAAATCCATTCACCATAAAACTCGAGCAATCTGGTAAGATGTTATTAATATATGTATATATATATATACAAATATATAAAAAACATATATATGTATATGTATATATATAAATTGTGTGCTTACTCACAGACACAATAACACACTCTCTCCACCACACGATATACGACGGTACTGAAGAAAGAAAGAGCTAGCACTGTATGACTGGAACACGCGGTGCGACGCGGAGCAGTGCGGCGGCGGCAGGGAGTGCTTGGTGCTTGCGTCGAGTTTCGCGGTGAGTACACGCGCACAGCTTAGCTCTAGCAACAGTCAGTATCGCAATACCGCTTCAGTTGCCCGCCGGCTTTCGTTCAAGTCGAATCGCGCGCTCAATTTACATATTGACAGAATTCAATTCGTTCCATCCTACCGCTCGTATTAATGTCTTACGTAAATAAACCGTAAACAGTAAAAATCTCGGTCTTTGTGCGCTGTGCCTGGATTACTTGCACAATAAGTTTGGACACCGTTTTGCGCGCAAGTGACTATTGTAATTGAATTATACCAATTAAATCAAAACGTCGATTTAGAAAATTAGTTATGCTTTTTTGTGCCTGTGCTACAATTGTGTACTACGTAAAAGTATAAAAGTGCGCGTGCACGTAATTTAAGCTACTTTAAGACAGCGCCGCACAACCACGACTCGCACGAATCTTTAATCATAATCACGCGCGCTCGCGCTAACGCACGCTCTCGACCTCGGCACATTATTCTCATGTGCGGTGGTAACAAGTGTGAATCTACCGATTTCGATACGGTTAATGGTGTGCCTCAATGATTGCAACCAACGATGAGCACGTCTTCATTACCAGCATCAGCATGTGTGGACCGGTATGTCAATCGGTACATGCCTCAGTCTAATCATACCAACAACAACAATAACAACACCAACAACAACATCAACATCAACAACATCAACAACATTAACAACCAAGCGGGAGGCTACTATGCAAATCAACAGCAACAGCAAAATGGCAACAACGGTGGTGGTGGACCTCCGCCTCAGCCTCCTCACAATCCACACAATTATATGATGGGATGTTATCAGAATGCTAATGGCTGGGCTGGAGTTCCTCTAATCTCAACGGCAAGTCGACGTCCTCGAAAACATCAAATTAACATCACACGACATCATTCGAATCCCAATCCGTTAGATTTCGATGAAAATGCTATGTCCAGGCTTGCCATCCATGCACACGGTGCACCGTTGATTTTATCCGGTCGATACCGTCACAAGCCACTGTCAAAGCAGCGCGATCAAACACGATCGTATCCTCAAAAAGATGATCATATGTCAGACGGAAATACTTATAATAATTCATATCAACCAAAACATCAACATCAACAGCTACAGCATCAATCGTCTTTAACATCGATTAGCAAAAGTAGTGGTAGTCACACGAATCCCAACAATAACAATTGCACGGTTACCAGCACTGTTGCGGACACGTTCTCCGTAAACAGTGATGAGAGCTCAAATTCATCGAACGGAGGACACGTTATGGAAACGTGTCTGCCGCGTATCATAAAACCTAGGAAGCGACGAAAGAAGGATCGCAAACCAGCTGAAGCTGCTCTGAACAGTCCGACCAGCATTAATACCTACAATGCACCCAATCACTTTACATTTACCAACTTCAGTAGTAACAATCACGACAACAACAACAACAATAACAGCAATCAATTCATAAACAATAACCATATGTCAAAGGAGATACTTGACGTTGAACACCAAATGTTGGATATTCAAGAGTTCGAGGCAAAGAAACAGCAGCATCAGCAGCATCAGCAGCAACAGCAGCAGCAGCAACAGTACATCAGCGACTCAAACAATAATAAATCATCGGTGATCACAAATAAGCAGATCCCAGATGAGATAACCTCAACGTGCAGCTGTCGTCTATGTGATCCATTCTGTCGCATCTGGGCATTCCCATTGCGTAGATCCTGTTCGGACAACACGGACGTTGAGTCGAGACAACATCAACATCAACACCAACACCAACAACAACAACAACAACAGGTGAAAAATGTCGGCGTGATTGGTGGCAATCGAGTTTCAAGCGTAAAGTCCGAATGGCGTAGCTCCCCTCAGCTAATCGGATCACTTATACCGGATCGCGTTGAATACACCAGTATTTCGCGCAAAGGCAGTTTTAGTGATTCTGGTGATTCGGGCTGTGACATTCTTAGCGGACTCAGTTTCTCCGAGGATTTGTTGGCACCTACACAAGATTCTGCATTCGAGTTCAATGATCTTGTGTTCAGCGACAGCATCAATGAGATCTCACGCAAAATGATGGAATCCCTGGATCTACGTAGCAGTTCCTCATCGGACAGTGTATTTTCGGATAGTGGAGTGTTTAATGATGATTTTCTTATCAATCTGGATCACAGTGGTGTCCTATTTAGTGGTGTTGGCGGCACGATATCGGCCAAAAGCCAAAGTGTAAATAATAATAATAATAATATGTTTTATGATCCGGCAAGTGTGAGTTTCGGTGTACCACAAAGTGCCACTGTGTTCAATGACGCGTTTACTTCCCAGCAAGTGGAACTGGATCGCGGTGATGAGGATATAAATTGTTTTGACATGGTGTGGAGCCGACAACGACTACTACCCGTCGTGGAGTAACTACGAACTGGGATTATATACATCTGATACACGAAACGAACGCATATTATTTATATATGCGGTTTTTATGACGACTTGTATAGTGTGTCTATACAGGTATTGTCAACAAAATGCACAAAAACAAACAACACATACATATATTTTACTATAGAATTATATATAATATAAAATATAGATTATTTTTAAGTATATACACATAAACGAACAGTATTTAACAATTTTTGCTAGCGGACACGTTTCTGCATTTTGCTGGTTTTGCATTGAAATATAGGGGTTGTGTTCATATTTGATCGCCGCCACGCACAAAAGGTTTTCTATACCCGTGCATATAATGGGCAGGACATTTTTCTGTTTGCGTGGCAATGTGGATTGTAGACTGACCCCCGGAGGCAGTTAGCTGGGTACATTAAATGCACATACATTCATCACAGGTCTATATAGTTACTATATACAATAAAAACAACAAAAACTCATTATAAAATGGGAATTTCTCGCAAAGCTTTTGTTCAGGTCTCTTCTTTCTTTTGTATATATCATTTTCACTCATTCCGGGCGTCAAAGAACTCTCATTGTATTTTATCCTAATTGATCCTTTAAATTATTTCAATGCTTTTTTTATATTTTATAAAATAAAAAAATATTATCACATCATCCCGTCCAATTATTATACATAACAAAAATCGCTCTTACGATAATTCATATTTGTTTCTCTAAAACTTATAATTTCAGTGTAGATTACCATTTAAAAAAACGTTTTAAATACACACTATTTATATTATAAATTACTAGCATATATCGTTTGGGCGCTCACACGTTCCTCTCATGAATAATTCCATAAATATCGTTTGTTTGTTCGGATTAAAATTTCAGTGATTGATTGACATCAATTTCTTTGAGCTTGGAGTGTATATCATTGAAATTATGTCTGTTGAAGATTCTCATAGATCGACACACAATAGAGGCAAATGGTCATTGTAATTACATTTTCAAATTTAGTAATTCAAATGTATACAATTTTTGAATTGTTTTGATTACCTTTAGAATTGTTATGTTATTTTAAAGTATAATTTGTGTATTTATATGCTAATCGCTTATTCATGCTGAATATTTTATATTTTATAATATTAATAAACGATCTGAAATGATTTAAAATGATCTGAAACGATCTATACGCCTACGAATAGTTTTCCTATAATTGAAAGAAAGAAAAAAACATATTAAAACCATTCGCTGTGCCGGGAATAATGAGTTTTGTTTAGTTGGCTTCTTGCGCAAAAACTCGTTTCCTCTAAATCAACCACTTTCACTATTTCTCGATCACGCTCGAAAATGCGCGTGCGCGCACGCTACGCGGAGAAAGTAAAACGAATATGCTTCAGCGCGCCTATGCGCTACACAGCAATGACACTCATATATGTGCTTATGCATATATAATATACTAAACTTTTAATGATGATCATTATAGAAAATGTATGTATATAAACGTAAGGATTGCCCACTATACACGCTTCTCTTGTATAAGTTTATCGCTTGAAGCAGATTCTCGCTCATTCAGCCAATGCAAATTTGCGGCATTTAACAATTATCTTGTTAATGATGAGCAATGAGCGTACGCGCGCAATGATCACGCCAATGTAAATATGTAGCAATAAAAACAGATATGTTTATACCTATTGAGCTCTCGTGCGCACGTAAATGGTATAATGCAAAAACACTGAAATTGTACTGATCTCATAGTTTTTTTTTGTATTTTTTATATATACGGAGAAACATGAGCGTGAATATTTGTATTATACATACATGTGTTTCTTTTCATTTTATATAAATGATACGATATGGCTTCCAGCGCAATTGATAAATGGAGTTGGTTCTTGTCTGCTTTGGCCCGGTTTTGTCATTGATGTAATATGGATCGATGATCAAGGTGAATCCAATGAAGGACAATCATTTTTTGCTCTTTATTGTGGCGTCAGTTTTAGATTTCCTTAATCGATACTGCATAAATTATATATTTATTACAATGTTATATGATAATCGTGACGATGTGTGATCTTTCAAAGGTAATAAAATCCATTTTTGTTGTTGTTGATGTTCTGTAACATCTTCTGCATCGTGTGTAATCTTTTAGAATAACCATCAACATTCTAAAATTTCGATCGTGCTTAAATTGTGTCATTATTATCGCAACAGTCTTGAAATGATCGTGCAAATATCAAATCATAATATCGAGAATTTGTCCTCAATCTCGCCGTCAACCAAATTGATTTTAAAAACAAGCTATCGATAGAAAGACAAATGTCACCTGTGTGTCGATCTACTTCATTTAACATGTGCCACACGGCACATAGACAGGTATGCAAATGTGTAAATACATTTTTATTTTATTTTTAATTGTGCACATGTATAAAATACAAGTTTTTCGAATTGATTAGTTTTCATTGGAACAGATTAGTTTGCATCAACGACGATCGGTCGATCTTAATTAAATGCTCCGACAGTGTAATCAAGTTAGAAAAGGCCATATATTCTTGGCGTGCGTAATCTATGAATAATGTAAACTTATTGGAAAATGGAAGATCATTTTTGCCCGGAATTTTTCATTTAAACATATTTTAAATTATTTCGCTTTTTTATCTCTCAATATTTTGAAATATTAACATATTTATATTTATTGTTATCACACTATCACATAAATTATGCTGATTTATATTTGAAAATCTCGCATTTGCATGCTAATAACGGTGAACTATACGATTACACTATGAGATGTGCTTCAAGATCAAAGATCAGCGATCTATAGAGATCACTCTGGTAATTTGAATAAATAAATGCTTGACAACAAACGACACCATAGGCAAGCATTAACTATGATAACATATACAGAATATAAAATTAATAAAATTCTCAAAGGTTTCAAATATTCAGATTGATTCAGAAAGATCGTTAAACGTCTGTGGGCTTTATTTTATGTATATGTATATAGCATATTTGTAATACAGATCGGTAACACAAACCCATAAATAAATTAAAACTCTGTCTGCGCACGCACAATAATATATTACCAAAATATACAAAATATATATTAAAAATAATATATGAACGCTCTGCATAATTTTTGTTTGTGTATATATTATACATCAATGTTATTATGTTTTAGTTTGAAATATAGTTTTTAAATTAAACGTGAAAGATACGAGGGTCGTTCGATAAGTCCCTGAAAAATGAGAAAAGGATTTTTTTATTTTTCAACAAAGTAACTTTTTTGTTTCCGATGCTGAGCTGAACCCTTAAAAGTATGTGTTTGTTTTACAAATCTCTTTTCGCGTTTTTTTTTCAGGTTTATTTGAGTTCTATGTCCATATGTTTTTATGCTTGTTACTCTCCTATACTTTACCATCAAATGTATTTTATCGACCATTTCTGGTGATCTTAAAAGATCACATCGAAGTCGTTTACTGACTTGAGAAATTGATACAGAACCCATAATGTTTCTCAATTTTATGCAATGGGTTTTCCAAGCAAAAAATTATGCTTGATCAACACACCAAATTTACGGGTGTGCCATGAAAGTTTCACAAAATCCTTTAAATACTGTTTTTTTTAAATCCCGTTGATCATTTTAAAAAATATGTTTGACCACAAAATTGTTAATTCGTTATTTTTTTTTATTTTCTTTATACATTTACCTTTTTTAAATTTCCTATTTTAATAAATTATATAATTTATTTATATATTTATTATAATTATACATTTTTATTAATTGGTTTTAGAATTGAAGAAATACTAAAAATTTTTGGAACAAAATAAAACCAAATTGAGAAAAAGGGATTTTTAAAATAACGGATTTAAGAATGGTATTTAAAAAAAGATGGCTGCAAAATGAATTAAATTATAGATCGGTCAACACATTTTAATGTGGGTTAATTATTTATTTTAATTGCATGATTTTATATGAGTTTTGCGCCATCTATAATTTTTTTCTGGGACCTATTTTACTTTTTCTGTATATATAAGTCTGTCTTTGTTTTCGACGACAAATGGCAAAACATTTTTAAGGCGTATCTTGTGTTAACGCACACGTTTATTGCGTAACACATTCAAAACTTGTTTACTGCGCATATTCCAAATATTGTACGTACAGACGCGAAAGCTACAAACAACAACAAAAAATATATATAATACATACACACACGAACGCAAAAATCGCCTGTCCGTGTATTTTATAGCAATATACGGCAGCGCACTCGCAATCTCTTCGCACAGGTATTATGATCGCATGTAATTTATATTTTCCGTGAAAATCTTAGTGTGAAAAAAATACACACACACACACACACACAAATACATGATATTATTGTTGACGACACACACACATGTTTCTTTATATATGTAAAATATTACCGTTTTAGTGTATTATGTGTCGGCCTTTTTGTGTTTTGTGCTAAATTAGCACTCCTTTCGTTAATGCGCATCAAGCGCTGTCTTCTATATATTATAATAAACAATATAAATATACATATATAATAATAATGACTGTGTATATATGTATAAAATGTGTTGTGCGCGTAAATCATCATCAATTTTTTGAATGACTTAATTGTACCATACTCTCAGACGCAATCACGGCAGCGATGAACTATTATTGTCTGCCACACGTGGTTGACTATCTGGGACCCACGCGAGTTCTAAGTTGGTAATCTATTTTTAAGAGCGGTGCGTTTGCTTGCGTGGGGCCCAACGCACACGATATACGCATAAATGCATCAAGTATAAGTGCATTAGCCAGAAGGGCCCGTATATTCATTTTGAAAGAAAATACGCGCTTGAGCTCAATTACCACACACATACATTGTATATATCCATTTTCAGGTCACAACTCAAAATTCCTATGCTGCTGCAGCATTAAAATAATGTACGCGTTCGCTCAATTGATTCAGATTCTGCGAGTCCATGAACAAGTTTCACCTTGCTCGATCCAAGTTATTTATTCGATGCAAAAGTACATTATTACATATACATCGAGCAAGTAAGCAAAAACATTAAGATTGTAAAAAAAAACAAGAACACATTATTATCGCTCTATAATATACAAGCGTGTGAGTGTATGTACTTTATACGTTGATCGCTTGCAAATTCTGTGTCGCGGTTCGCGCACTGTAATAGTGCACGCACACATACACACGCACACTTGCGCACGAGTATCCATAAAATTACTATTTATTAAATTATATATAAAAAGCACCCAGTATGTGAGTGTATGTGTGTAAAGGAGGAGAATTGAAACACACATTTCTTGTGCGGCGGCAATGCGCACGCGCGTTTGCGCACACGTTCATATATAATAATAAAGTAAAGTACCTTGAGAGAATATTTATATATATATATTTCGCAACGCGTGCATTTACACGTTTTGCTTCACAACATGAATATACATATTTATTAGCATATACTTTGTATATAAGAGAGAAGGACGCAGAAATTGAAGAAAAATATTGGGTGATCTGCGCGCGACCACGCAAGTACTCGATTAATACTTAATAGGTCTTGTTAGCGGCCGTTTTTAATATGGTTTGTGTGGTTTTTAATTGAGACGATTATTTCGTGTGCGCATAACGATTAGGGTGCATCGATTGTGGTTCGTCCAGGGACTTCAGTTCGATTAATATGATTTTAATATTATTCGTTAAGTACTTCTTTTTTTAAATTACCCACAGAATGCAGTTTTATGCTTTTGATGATACCATAAGTTAAGTTCAGCCACTCTGTTTCCTCTCTATTATAAACTTATGTATATTTTTATATATATATATATATGTGCCTGTTATTTGCAAATGCACAAACACTTAATGGACAGAGCGCGCGCCAGTGGTTTCTTGATTGTACCACTGACGGTCGACAATATACCACTAAACGCAGATTCTTGAAACTGGAATTAATCGGAACCAGATATTTCCACTTTACAATATACACATTTTTGTTTTGCTCTAAACGATATAAACACTTATATAAACGAACCCATTCACATTGCCCGCAAATGACGAGTCTATATGTATGCCTCGAGCGCGTAAGCAGTAATGGTCTCATAATAATCATAATTTTTTAATGTATTATTTAGATAAATCATAAGAATTCTTGTTATGCATGCGCATACTTTATTCTGGATTGCTTACGCAATATTTTTTTCTCTACCTATATAATAATATATTTTATATATATATACAAATAAATCAAGTGGGATGTTAATGGCTTGTATGAATTTGGGTGCGTTTATTATAACTCGTAAACATACAAAGATACTGGTCAATATTTGGACAAACTATAAATAATGTAAATTCAGGGACATGTGTGAAAATGTGTCGGAAGTGCGGCTTCTCGAAGTGGAGCGATGAAACTATATGTGATATTCTGCTGCTTGTAAGACAGTGATGCCTTTGTTATAGACATTTTATGGGTGTTTGCTGACGCTCGTATCCTCAATTTGGAGTGACGTATATTTAGTATGTTTTTAAATTTGTATACAATAATACACATTTTTCGATCTTATTTGTTTTCAATCTTCTCTATCTACTCTATCTTCTCTATCTGCTCTATCTTCTCTATCATATCTATCTGCTCTATATTTGCTACATTATTTATTTTATTTTCTAAATAAATTTAATCTAATAAATTTATTGTTATATCTCCATTTCTTCTATGGTTTTTATTGTTTCCTATTTTTTTCTAGTTTCTCCATTAATGTTTCTTGAATTTTGCATTCTAATCTATTTGTTTTGTATACCGACCTTCGTTTTTTATTGGTTTCTTGGTTTCTATTTGCTTCTTGTTTTTCAATTTGTTTTAGTTTAATTTTTTCTTCATTATTCATTATTGTTATGTCTTTTTGAAGGAAATGGATAGACTTTTTACTAATTTCTCTATTTTTTTAGTTTTTTTTTTTTTTTTTTATATAAAACCTTTTTGTTTATATTCTATGTAATATTTTTTATTGTTTCTTTCTTTAAATTATTTTTCAAATTTTTTTTTTTTATTATTTCTTCATTTTTCTTTCGGATGCTATTTTTCCTTGTTTTAAAACTAAAGTACATGTTTATTTTCATGTCAATTTAGTTCCTCTCTTTAAACTTATACATATGATAGTTAATTTATATTGTGTGATAGCTATATAGCTATTGTTTGACTAAGCCTCTGATGTCTAAATAAATGGTAACTATATTGTTTCATTTCAACCACACCTTTAGGTTTACAATTCCACTAAACTAAAAAGAATATGAACACAACGGCGCTATTTAAAATCATTAAATAAACGGTGTCAGTAATAATACTTTATAAAAAAAAAACAATTTGGGAAATGATTATTTCAATGCAAAACACAATGCACACGACATACAAAAATACAAATTTATTTTCTAAAAAAAAAATAAAAAACTATTAACCTATTACACATGTTAGTATGTCTATATTTATAGCTGTTTAGTATTATATAAATATTGTTTTAGTATATATGTTTGTATATAATTAATTAGTGTAAAAGTGAATGTGTACATAAAACGTCATGAAAAAAGATGTGTTTAATTCATTAAATCATTCTTACAACAATTTATTTTTGTTTTAATATTTTATGTTATTTGATTTAGCTTTTTCTGTAGAACGTGTTGGTAAGTTGGTATGAAAGTAAGTTTTCTTAAAAAATATTCAAATAAAATATTGCAAGCGAAAGATACTAAAATGTTACCAACATAAAAAAATAACTGCCAAACATTTCCACAAGAACTTAAGCAACATGTTCACAAACAATACGGAAGAATTTTTTAATAATTTTTTTTTTAGAAAAGGTAAAGTAAAAGTAGGGTACTCGTTTTTATCTTACCTAAGGATTGTATCAATTTCATTAATCGACCCAATCAGGAGTTAAATATTTAAGCTTTTTATTTTTACTAAATATTTTTTGAATTATTATTATGAGTAAATTAAAATTAGTAAATATTACCAAAAAAGGCAAATTGTATAGTATAAAGTATAGTAAATAGATTTTTTTAAAAATAATATATAATATATAATGATAAGAGATAAGACATCGAAAAAAACATTTTTTTAATTCATCTGATGATATTATTATTTATAGTGGCGTTTTATGATCGCCACTTGCTATCACGAACAAAAAAAATACATGTTACAACAATTTGATCTACATAATAATCATCGTAACAAAGCTATTTATATTGCAATCACGAGAAGAATTAGTCGACGATAGCGCACTCTATTAAATGACAATTAGCAAAATACTTGTGGATAATGTTTTTGTTCTGAAAGCTTTTGTCAGTTTAAATTTGATAAAGGCAATTAAAACGCAAGTTAGGCGGTTGAAAATATGAATAGTGTTAAAGCTTCCGATAATATAATGGTCAGTCACCCGCAATTTGGGTTTTGTCAATTTTTAATCGATATCAAAGCTAAATCATGGAAATGAGCAAGTAGGACGGGTGGGTTATCAGTTATAGAACTGCTCTTACAAAACCATTTTGAACCAAGAGCAGAAGTAAGCTGGCCTTACAAAAGTCCTGAAAAAATTGTCTGTTCGAGTTAATTGCCAATATGGACAAAAGGTTTTATAATATAAGAATTATTTTCAAACAAGCAACCAATTATTTTGACAAAATAAAATGATTGTAACAATCGATTGTATTCACGATCAAAATATTTTAGTATTTCGACCTTTTAGACATTTTAAAATATGATTCAAATGTTTGATATGTTTCCTAATTGAAATATTTTTAAAATTAAAAAAGGTAATTGAAACCATCTTTTATAACAGAAAATCGTGTTTTAAAATGTTTTAAAATGTTTTAAAATGTCTAAAAGGTTTAAAACGTAAAATATTTTGAATACGGCTGAATTTTAAATAAAGGAACATTTAATAAATTTCTTATCCCAACCCTCTATTTTTTATTTGCTTTCTGTTATATTTGTTATTATGCATTTAGAGTTTTTTTTAATATGTTATTTTTTAATCGTAATTTAAATTAAAAACTATATTTTTTGCGTTATGTCACTTACAGTAACGTCACTCTCAATGTTTATATAACATTTTGTAAGAAAAATAAAGTAAATTTGCCTTTATATAAACGATTTAAAATTAAATTATATCCTATATATAAAACAATTCTTTGCACATAAAACATATTTTAATCATATTCATCTAAGGAATTTATGGAATGCAAATTATGTAAGCATGCGAATTTTGCATATCTAGGATTTACATATTTAATCTACATTCTAAAATGATTGACGTGCCCGTCGCGTCTGCAGAGCATTACACGTATATTGGAGACAGTAAATTGCGAAGAATTATTATAATCTTTATAGAAAACTACAATGTATATAGTAAAAGTCGTTTGTTGTGGTTGTTGTTGTTTTCGATTGTCGATTCGCGACACCGCACCGGTTTAATTGACAGAGACAATAAATATTTTAGCCTTCATACGTTAATCGTTTGAGACACAACTCTTGTACAAGGTGTACGTACATTGTATATATAAATACATATATATATATATAAAAAAATATAATATACATATAGGAAAAGCTCTGCATTTTTTGTGCGATTATTTCAAAGCCAAGACAAACACAAACAAAATCAGAGTGCTAAATAAACATTTACAAGCATTTTTTATTTGTTTTAAGAAATCATATATACAAGTATATACCTATTTGTATAATATATTATTTGAAAATACACCAATGTTATTTGTATGCAAATGTTTGTCAACATTAACAAAAAAACATTATTTAGTGAGTTATTACGTGGGTGTATACTCGTATCAATAAGTCGTTTATGGCTTTATGGCGAAACTCGAAGTTAATTCTATTTTCTTGTACACGCACTTCAACATAATTAGCAAACGAAGGTGAATTAGCTCTCGATCATTAATGCAAGCATATATATACACACACACATGCACACCTATACCGCGGTGCACTCAAAACCATGTGAACTAGTACGCGCTGCGCGATCTTTAGAAATATGATTTTCCATTCTTGCAACATTGTGCCACCTAACACCGTCACACAATCTCGCATTTTGTGAGTTAGTTTATATATATACATATATATATATATATATATTATATTATAAGAATGAGCTACTCAAAGTACAATTAATACGCGAATGTGTGTGTGTATAAATGTGCGCGTCCACTCGCTTGTATCGAGTTACCTTGCTTTCTGCTGTGCCTTGAGCGATAAGATTGTTGTGTCGCACCAACTCATATAACATATACATAAAAACATATATACGATCATAGTATCCATCCATGTACGTGCGAGAGCTAAATCTTTGAGACATCCAGTCATGACTTATGGAACTATTGTGTCAAAAAATTGAAAAACGCGCAAAAGAAGCTTGAATGGGACACGTAAATTGTTCATTAAAAAATCCGCACACGCACTCGCAATGGTGTCGAGGATATACACAATAACATAAGTACTATATATAACATTGTGTTGGTTAAGAGAAAAAAACTGTATATAGCCCTATGCGTGTAAACCACATTGAGCCGATCTCCTGAGGAAGCTGAACAAATAAACACTGTTGAAATAACAACAAAACACCATCAGCAACGCAAGAAACAATCAAAAAAATCAACAAAACTTTTAACGCGTCATGGCTTCGTGCAAATCCGCATAAATACGACGGATTGTGCATTTTAATTCAGACGAGCTCGTTTAATAATGGCTTCATTGCGTACGCTCGCGTCTAGGTTAAAGCCATTATGCGAATGGTGTGTTTGCTAGATGTTGTATAATCAAATCTCATAACAATTTGAATAGAGCTTATAAAAAAAACTCCATAAATTCACGAGAGAAAAAAATAACAACAAACAAACAACTGAAATTAATTATAAGAACATAATACGGTGAGAATTAATTTTAAGTACGCACGCACGCACAAATAATTTATGTTTGTAAATAAGTTTTATTCGTTTTAAGCTAAAGTTTGAGTGTGTGTGTGCCAGAGTTAGGAGCCGATTTTTTTTCTCTGCGGCGGCTAACCGGAACTTTTAAGTTGGCGGCTGGCGGCTAAGCGGCTGTAACCGATTTTTTTTATTAGGCGGCTGGCCAATATATTACCAACCGTTTAGCCGTTTCTAGGGCTAATTTCGCTTTTATCAAAAAAAAAACGATTTTTTAATTAAAAAAAAGTTCAAGTCTGAAAAAAAAACGAAATCCATTGATTAAGTTTTGGCGGATGGTGGCATCGTTTTCGTTTTACAGTGGTGCCATACAAATACAAAATGTATAAATGTTTTATGTTTTTCGATTTTTTTTTTAAATAAAAAAACAGGTAAATGGAAAAATTATCAAAAATATTAATAACTCGGCAATACATGTATTTTTAATTGTATGTCTGGCAAACACTGTTACTATAGCCATTCAAAAGGTTTGGCGGTCGGTCCTTGCAAATCTAAATTTAAACCAAAATCAACCAATTTCAGACAATACAAGTCGGCGGCTGGCGGCGGCGCACGGTTAGGAACTTTCCAAGGATTGTGGCCAAAAGTCTTTTTTAAAATACCTTTACGAATATGTATAAGATATTCGACATAC
Organism: Bolitophila cinerea; assembly: GCA_010015015.2. Lineage (NCBI taxonomy): Eukaryota > Metazoa > Arthropoda > Insecta > Diptera > Mycetophilidae > Bolitophila > Bolitophila cinerea. The sequence continues at coordinate 5,722 of JAAAKO020082487.1, read as the reverse complement.
TATGCCTTAGAAATGTGTGAGACGGTTTTACAAAAATTAATTATGTCAACAAAAAAAAGGGGAAAAATACCTTTTTGATTATGCACAGATTGCCATAGTATGCCAAAGAAATGTGTAAAAGTTTTCTCAGAATAATTATGAGATACAGATATGTTTTTGTTTTTTTTATGTATATTAATAAGAAAAAAGAGATGTTATTTAATAAAAAACATATTTTTAAATGTTTTTTTTTTAAATCCACTTTTTTCTGTAATAGGGGGTTTGGGGTTAGGCTTAGACCCTAAATGAGGTGGACCCTAGGGGTGAAAAATATATATATTTTTTTATTAATTTGGAATTATTATATAAGTTTACATTTTGGGTGAAAGTAAGGTGACTACGGCCTCTCAAAGTTTATGAAAACTTCATATTTATAAAAAATGATTTTTTCAATACATCTGTTTTATAAATAAACTACATTGTTGAGATATCCAATTTTTTTTTTAATAATTAGGTTTATTTATTAAATAATATATATAAAAAATATTGTTGCAATATTTTGGATAATTAAGGTTACTAAGACAGCTCAAAGTTAAAATTGTCATGTCATATGATTCATAAAATATATTTAAAACAACAAAAAAAAAGTTTTATTAAGATTTTTATTTTTTTTATTAAATTAAGTTTACTAAATAATATACTAAAATAATTGTTTGCGATTTTATTTAAATTATGGGTTACCACAGCAGGTAAAAGTTTAATGAAAACCTTACATTTATATGAAAAGTAAAAAAAAAAAACATGTATAAATCCATTCAATAATTAATTATAAAAAAACTTTTTTTTGGGACAGCTGATTTTTTTTACAAAAGTAAGATTATTAATTTTTTTATATGAATTAAAATAATTGGTGCAAAATGTTTAATGGTTCGGCAGTTAAAGACTTTTGGCAAAAAAAAATTAAAAAATCCCCATTGTGCGGTAAACAGACTTTTAAAACAGCGGCTAGCAAATTTCGTAGACGACCGCCGGTGGCTAAAAACGGCGGGCCCTTGCTCCTATCTCTGGTGTGTGTACCGAGCCTGTTAAATGTACAAGGTGGTGGAAAGAAACCACTGTATTGAAATAACTATGTACTTGTGTAATGACAACAATGTGTACTTTATGCGGTTATTTTTAATATAGTCAATTATTAGGAAACATACATGTGCTCGTATTTATACAATACAGTAGCACAGCAATAAAGTCAATTGAAAACGACGACGCTGTACGATATAAGTATATGATATTGCATACCCGCAGCTTTGGTCTTTATTAAAAATTGTAGGTGCGCGCGAAACATACACATAATTATTTACAATGTTTACAATATACAAATATTATATATATACTCACAACTTACAATTTACAATATCATATATGTTATTAATTATGTATGTTGCAATATTCTCACAGTGCAGCGCACCAACGAACGTCCTTGGTTCGCTTTTTGCATACACAATTTGTTTATATACGAGTATTTATTGAGGTGTGGTGCGGAACAGGTATTTTTTGGTGTCGCACAATTGACGTAGAACCTGATTAGGCTGATTTAAGGTATATATACCTTGTATAGATTGCATGTCATCTTATAATCGCCTTAACTGCAATTACATTTCATACGATATAATAAACCTTCGTTACTTTGTATTCAATTTTTAAGAAATATTCGTTAAAGTAGAATACAAAATAATGCCTTGAGGATAAATATAATGCGGCTAATAGAAGAATGAGTGTTGACACAATATGGTTTTGCGTAATATTGGTCTTAAAATGTATGTCTAAAAACATTATATTTTTTTTGTAATTCCGTATTTCAAAATACCTTTTTTTAAATCCTGTTTTTTTTTTTTAAAATCCCGTATTATAATTTTTGTTTTTGTTCTTATTTAAATTTTTTTTTTTGTTAATTTTTTTGCCTAATTTTAGATTATTTTTTATTTTCATATAAAGAATTCCAATAAGGGATCCTAAAAATATGAGATTTTAATATTGAACCCAACCCCCATTATTGTCGAAATAACAGAGAACATCCCCAAGTTCTAAAATGTGCAGTCACTTTTTACTTTTACGTGACAAACTATATTACCATTTTTGATATTATTCAGCTACACATGAAAAGCATAAAAATAAGTCATTATTTTATTAAAAAGACCAAAACCAAACAACTGCATTGACGGTTGCGTTATATATGTTCAGCTGAAATATTGTTTTTTAAGGCGCCGCAAGATGTGACCGATATACTTCAATTTTCTTGATAAGTAAGTCTCCAAAACTCGATTTTGGAGATTACCTCCGGCAATATAGCACAAATCCGCATCAAGTATAGTAACTGACGAAAGAACTTTAATTCTCATTGCAACATACCAGCATGAATCAATCTATCCTGTTGTGCACCTATGGTAATCTTTAATAAAAAAAAATAACGGTGCAGCCGATAATCTAAAATTATTTAAGCTAATATACTGATTATCTAATAAAAAATAACCAAAAAAAAATTACATCAAAAGCATTTAATCTAAAATGCAGATAATCTAAAATGCTAATAATCTAAAAACATATAACATAAAATCGTTTTAACTAAAATCCGATAATATTTTCATAATTGACAGTGTACAAAATAATAAGTGCGTTTAATGCTTGGATTCTAATCGTGGGGGATTATTATTTTATTTTTGATTATCGGCTTTAACATTTTTATATTTTTTATTTTCAAGTTATACACTTTTGCCCAATTCCACTCTAGCAATTTACCTAATGGCCATTTCCATCAAAGCAGTTCAACATTTAAACCGGTTCAAATGTTGAAGGTTGAACTACTTTAGTAGTAGTATAGTAGTAGAAATATGAAAAAAGCACTTTATTAACAAAAAATGGGTTTCTGTAAACTTTTTAATTGTAGTTTTTCTGATTAACAAATCATTGAATAACTTTTTTAGTTAATAATTTTATATTTATCTTATAAATATATTATATAATCTTCTATCGTTACTGTAAAATAAAAAGATAGTTATTAAATTTATATTTATTGAGGTTTTAATCTAATAAATTATTATAAATTATTAATATTATATTATTAATTATAAATTATTATTTTTAAGGTTAAATATTTTTAGATTATCGCCACTGCGAATTATAAATATTGTTATTTAAATCTCCTCTAATTATTCATTCAGCCAGAATGTAGATTTTTATCGTTTAAAATGTTTGCGGTTAAGGATGCGTTATGACATTGACAAATCGAAGGTGTTGAATATACAATGCAAAGTACCACTAATCGAACTCATTATAACAATACAGTGTTATTTGCATTTTATTTTATTCGTTCTGAAATAATCAGATTTTGAGATTATCTGATTTTTAGGTTATTTTTATATTAGATTATCAGACTTTTATGTTATATGAACATTAGATTATCGGTTATTAGGTTATTGTACGCACTCAAAAATAAGATCTAAATTTTTGAGAGGTAATTGTAGATGGGCGTCTCGGAATCTGTTTTCTTTTTTTCTATTGTTTAAGTGTACTGTATTTTGTCCGAACATAAATAATCACCTGTCTAATTAGTACTCCCTTTTTCCTTCAAAAACCTTTGCTTGAATCCAAGCATTTTAAGTCTATCAACTTCAAGAATTTGAAGCAATCGATTAGGTCGTATTTGTACGACAGCTGCACTTCAAAAATGTTATGTTACCACCACAAAATGACCTTTTTCCCTAATCAAACAAGAACCCAACGAAATGGTCTTTTTGGTTTTACGTCTCGCCGGAAATCCATGACGGCCATGAATATTCTATGAGACGGTCCTCCATCCCCTAATCATCTTCATAATATAGCGAGACTGGTAGTTTCTGGTTTCCGTCAAAAAACACTATATCTATTGTTCTATAGACTAACTTATTTTAATGAAAACTGAGCAATTCTGGGTTTAAATGAAAAAGTAACAGTGTAATCTCGAACAAAAGCGATCATTCGATATGTATTAAAACACTTAACACTAGTCTGCTCCTTACGATATCCCAGTGTGGTTTAAATTTTTTTATGCATTTTTTTGCACAAATATAATAATAAGAGAAAAAATGTTTGCGTATAGTACGTTATAACATTTATATGTTTTGTCATACTATATAGTTTCTTAAGTTTACCTAAACTTGTTGGTATTTCCGATTGTATAAATTATCTTAAAATAACTAATATTATAACAACCAATACTTTTATATATACAATATATAACCACAGTTTCTGGATTTACCTTTGCCTATTATACATTTATATATTACGTGTGTATGCTGCATAAAAAATACGTAAGGTGTCAATTAAATTATAGATAAGATTTAGTGCCTTTAAAATTCTGGATTTTTCCAAGGCCTTTGGCAATGTGGTCAATTTAAATTCATGATCAAATATGCTCGTGAGACGTTTGATTAGCCGTTTTCTTATTCCTCAAATGCTTTACCAAATGTAAATTTGTAGCAGTTTCCAAGCAAAAATATTTCATTACAATCTGATTATCTAAATAACCATCGAACTTTTTTAAGAAAAAAATGATTGTTATAATAGCTTGGTCTTTCACACACCAATCTCTCTGTTATTTAAATAAAAAAATAAGAATTTCAGAGCTATATTAATATTTTTATTAAATATTGCACAATACTCATATTACAAAAGTCTTGGGACCATTTAATTACGAATACCAATCTGGATCCTGAAATGAGGTTTTCAATATTTTGTGGCGTATCCATTATTTTTCATGACGTCATTTTTGTGGACTCCGTTGTGATTTGGTGCCATTCCTCTACAATGCGGCCTTTAATTGTTCTTTGCTGCTTATTTGACGTTTTCGGATAGCCACGTGAAGCTAATGCCATTTCTGAAACGATAGGTGTTTTGCGTGCAATTCGTCCATTAAAACCGTGGCTTTTAATCGTGCGGCGGATCGTTTGGGCAGACACGTCTTTCTGGCACACCTCGGCCGACAATTTGCAAGGTGAAATTCTTGGATCACTTTCCTCATAATCCATAGTTCGTCATGTTGATTTAATAATTTTGGACGTCCTGTTCGAACCATGGATTCAATCTCATCTTCTTTAAATCTCTTGACAACAGTTCTCTTAACAATATTTAGCATATCTACAATCTCTCTGATTGTGGTAAATCACTAACTGACGCTGTTCAAATGTGGATTCTTTCCGAATGGGAGACATTTCTTTTCGTACAAGCACAATTTTGATGAGGTATCGATGGCAGTGTAACTTAGAAAGAATATTTAAAAATATTGCTTATAATTTAGTTACCATAGAGACACGGATATTGTACATTATGGCCTACTGTCCCATTACTTTTGTAATATGAAAATTGTGCTAAATTTAATAAAAATATTAATTTACATATATATATATACAGTCAGTCTCATAAGTCATCGTACAGCACATTTCTATTGTCATTTTCAAGATATTTATTTTATTTTACACCTGCAAACTTATTTGAAAAATAATTCTTTAATCTGTATTAAATAAATAATCAGGTTAAATATACAAAACACACAAAAAACAAATGTACGCCTTTAAAAAAATGTAAGTACACCACTGTGAAAAATGAAGCATACAAAAAATGAATCAAAAATTATTGTACAGATATTATTTATTTTTAAAGACTGGTTATTGTACATGGTTAATATTTTGTAGGGTATCCCTTACTTTTTATA